>PVIC010020414.1:0-29589 GCA_004025085.1 Thryonomys swinderianus | reverse complement strand
AGGTGCGGGTCAGGGCCTCCCCGCCTGCACACCGCGGGCCCGAGCAGGGTTCAGCGCAGCCCCAGGACCGACCCACCTGACCCTCAGCCTGTTGGTCCCGGCGGCAGAGCCAGGAGTCAGGGCCTCTGCCTGTGTGCTGCAGCCGACACTGTCCTGAGCTGCCTTGCTGCCTTGCTCGGGTCGGGAAGCTGCCACCGTCGGCACGTTGCCTCGAGCCAGGCAGCAGAGCTCCAGCCAGCCCGTCCAGTCCTAGGAAGGCTGCAGGGCGCCAGGCGGAGCTCTGCCTTCCTGGAGGTCCCCTGGGCGTGTGTTCCCGTCCCTCACGTTCTATTGGCTGCGGCTTGGTCACGTGGCATCCCGTAGCAGCAAGGGAGGCTGGGAAATGTAGTCTCCATTCCCACAGGCGTGTCCACAGAAGTCTGGGAATGGCCCAGGAGGGAGCAGCAGCCGGGCCCCGGGTCCCTCCCGCGCCCATCGCAGGCCTTGAGGCAGAGGGGGGCCCCGTGCCGTGGCCGCCGGCCCTGCTCACCCGCGTCTCCCTGCAGTGCCTCTCCCGGTCTCCAGCCTCCGCGTGACGCGTGTCGGCCCGAGGGAGATCGGTGTAGCCTGGCTCAGCAGCGACGCAAAGCTCTTCAGGGTCAACACCAGCCTGGACGGAGGCGCCGAGCTGCAGAGTGCCCTCACCCACATTCCGGAGATCCTCGTCGGGGGCCTGAGGCCGGCGACCCGCTACTGCTTCAGAGTCTCTGCGCAGGGACCCAGTGCGATGGAAGGGGAGCCTGCGGCCATCTGCAGCCAGACAGGTACGTGGTGCTTTCCAAGCGTTGCGGCTTCCAAGTGGTTTTCTTAATTAAAGAAAATCTTAAAAACAGTTTAGGACTTCAGTGTTATTAAACACAGACCAGCAAAAACAGGAACAAAGAATCACCAGGTGAAACGAATCTCTTACACAACTTTAGGACATGCACACATGCATGCATGTGCGCACGCACAGACACGCACACATACACACCTCTTACACATTTCTGGGTCATGTGCGTATGGAAAGGGGATGGTTTTGTATGTGAGGTCAGAGAGGGCGCCCTGCTTCTGCCATCTCCTGGGCTGTGTGATGCACCCCTGTGGCCAAGGGGCAGCCCGCAGACGTGATCCGGGCCCTGCTCGGTGGCTGTGAGGGACTCGACCGTCCAGTCCATTTCCGTTTCTTCACAGGAGCCCTGGCTTGGTCACAGCAATGCGTTTCTACCCAGTGAATGATTTTAAAAAACACACTCTGTATGGAGACGTGAGGTCCATCCCCACTGTAGCCTGCACAGCACGGGTAGCCGCTCAGACAGAGACAGTGCCTGGGGTCCACCCTGTGTGCAGCACCCCAGAGCCTGTGGGGGGCCCGGTGGGCACATCGGCCCCAGAAGAGCCAGGATTCCCGAAAGAGCCGCGCACGTGTCTCGTCCGAGGGCTTGGCGGCCAGACCGGAGCCGAGCTCTCACAGGCGCTGCCACGAAGGGGTTGTAAACGGCGCCCTTTCTCTCACGGCCCCTCCAGCCTCCAGCAAGGTGGTTGACATCCGCGTGGTCAGCGTCACCAGCACGGGGATGGAGCTGCAGTGGCAGAACACGGACCGGGGCGCCGAGTACGTCTACCTGGTGCAGGCCCAGTCCGCCTTCCACTCCAGCGAGAGGAACAGCTCCGGGACGGCCATCTCGCTGAGCGGCCTCACGCCCGGCACCTGCTACAACATCTCTGTGTACCCCGAGGCGGACCAGGTCCGGGGGGACCCCGGCACCCTCACCCAGTACACGCGTGAGTGTCCCGGTGCCGGCCAGGGCGGGGCCCCGCGGGTCCCTGGCAGGGAGGGCGGCGAGGTGAGCTGGCGAGGGGCTGCGTCCGGGCTCCCCGCTGAGCCTGGGCCGCCGGAGGGAGGAGGCCAGCCTCGGCTCAGGGCTGCGGCCTCCGGGGCGCCGGGGCCGAAGCCGTGTGAACCCCAGATTGTCCTCGAAGCAGGAGGCGAGTCGCTCGAGAGCACGACGAGCCCAGGTGTCCCTTTCACGCTCGGCCATGAAGATGAGAGGACAGTCCGCCGTCTGGTGGCGGCGGCCCTGGTCTGCTGCGCGCTCGCCTGCGGCGGGAGGCAGATGTTTTGCTAATATCCACACGAAATACGGGAGAGATGCCTAGAGTGTACTTGAGGGCATTTTTACTCTTTCGTCAGTCAGATTTAGTATTTTTTTTTTCTGAAATTGACTTTATTGGTACATTTTATGTAAATGTTATGATCACAGTTAACATTGAGAGTTTGTACCAGTACATAAGTTAATTTTCCTTTTTTCCCATTCACCCGCCCCTCACAACCCTGACCCCCATGTACATCAGCTTTGTTTCCTTTTTTTAACCATCAGAGTTTTCCTTTCCCTTCTTTACTTACTCCTACCCCCCTTTTCCCTTTGAATGGTATCAGTCAGATTTAAAAAGAAAACGTTGGAGATTATATATTAAAAGATACAGATCAGGGCCGGAGGGTTAGCTCAGTGGTTCTGGGTGCCTGGCTCGCAAGCGCAAGGTCCTGAGTTCGATCCCCGGTAAACACATATAATGCTGGGTGTGGAGACTCACACCCACCAACAATCAACACGGTGTACCACAATACTGGACTTCGTGGCTCATGCCTGTCATCCCAGCACTCGGGAGGCAGAGACAGGAGGATTGCTGAGTTCACGGCAGCTTGCCTGGGCACCATAGTGAGTTCAGGGCCAGCCTGAACTACAAAGCGAGACCCTGTCTCACAAAAAAAAAAAAAAAAAAGATACAGATCAGATAAACCTCCTGATAAAAGAAGTTGAGGCAGCCTGCTTTCCAGACTGCTTTCCAGTCCTGCTCAGGCAGGAGCTGTCTGTCCTTCAGTAAATATTTCCTATGTTTTAAAAATAAGCTTGAAGCTGGTCATGGTGGTGCCAACCTGTGATCCAGTACCCTGGGGAGGCTGAGGCAGGAGGATAACAAGTTGGAGCCTAGTGGACAGCCTGGTAACTTAGTGAGACCCTGTCTCAGAGTAAAGGGGGCCAAGCATGTAGTTAAGTGTGCAAACCCTGGGTTCATTGACCAGTACTGGGAAAAAAGAAAAAAAAAAAGTCCTGAGAAGTTTTAATGAATTCTTTTCCAATTTAATCTGCATAATTATTTTCTGACTGTCTTTTTGGGAAATTTTCTGTTTTTTGAGCCAGCAAGTATTAGTTTTATTTGTTCTCTCTAAGAGAAACCAGGCTGGTTTTCGATACAGTACATAGAGTCCTGGAATTCAGAGTTGTTCATGCCTTTTTTATTTTGTTTTGTTTTGTTTTTTTTGAGGCAGGGTGTTGCTGTGTACTCCCGGCTGGCTTTGAACTCACTGTGAGCCTAAGCTGGCCTCAAATTCTCAGCAATCCTCCTGTCTCAGCCTCCTGAGTGCTGGATCACAGGCTGCGCCACCACAGCGGGCCGTGTTCTTCTTCCTGTTCACACAGGGCCCAGCAATGTGTCTGGCGTTGCAGTGAGTGCCAACTCCACAGTGGCAAGCGTCAGCTGGCAGAACCCAGACGAAGCCTCTCCCGCCTACTCCTACCGCCTCCTTATCGTGAAGGCCGGAGATGCCAGTGACACCCCGAGAAACATCACGAACATCACAGCCATGCACGAGACGGTCCCTGAGTTAGTCCCGGGCTCCTTGTACACCGTGCAGATCTTTGCAGAGGTCGGGGGCATCGAGTCCCTGGGCCCTGGGCGCAGCAGCTTCTGCACAGGTGAGTGAGAGCCGGGTGGGCAGGGTGGCTGTGCCCTCCAGGGCTCCCGGGGCCCAGACAGGGGTCCTGTTCGGAAGGACGGAGGGGACGGGGCGGGGAGGGCGGTGCTTGTCTGGGCAGCCCAGGGATGGCTCAGTAAGGAGGCCACACGGAGCACAGCTCTGGGACAGTGAAGGAGCCAGTGGTGCCAAAGCAGCGTGGCAGCCTCTGCGGGCCGAGTGAGCTGTACAGAGGCCCCGAGGCCGGAGGGAGCAGGGGGGGAGGCGCCTCCAGTCAGGCCCCAGAGCCTCCGCACGCGCTTGTCTCGCAGAGCCCGCCCCGGTGCGCTCCTTCCGCTGTGCCGCCATTCCCCGGGAGCCCAGCCTGGGCCTGCGGTGGGACCTCCCTCCCGGCGGCCACACCGGCTTCCAGCTGGGGCTCGGCGGCGGGCCCTGGGAGAACGTGGCGTGCCTGGGGCCTGGCTTCCCGGACGGCGGCACCGACTGCTGGATGCAGGTCTCGAATCTGAGCTTCTCCACGCTGTACAACGTCAGCATCGCCACCGTGTCCTGCGGGGGCGTGGCGGCCGCCACCCACCGCACCTGCCTCACCAGCATCACAGGTGAGCCCTTTATTTAAAAGTTTTTTTCCAGTACCAGGAACTTGAGGCCTTGCGCTTTGGAAGTTAAAATTTTTGTTGGTACATGTTTGCAGTATATAATGATTGCTTTCCTTGTGGGGCCTGGGTACCTGTACAAACACATGAACACACTTTATTCTTTGTGTATGTGTGTGTGTGTGTGTGTGTGTGTATTTTTTTGAGACAGGGTCTCGCTGTGTATCCCAGGCTGACCTCGAACTTGTGGTGCTCTTCCTGCCTCAGCTTCCCCAGTGCTGCGATCATAGCTGTGCCCTACAACGCCTGGCTCAGACTGTTTTAATTATGACAGCTGTGTAATCTGTTTTGAAATCAAAGTGTGAGGACTGTTTCCTCAAGACCACTCACAATTCATCTGAGCATTAGGATTTTTTTTGTCTGTTTATACAAAATACCATTGGGATTTTGATAGGAATCGCTTTGAATTTGTAGATCACTTTGAGTACTGCAGACATTTTAATGTTAATTCTTCCAATGTATAGGATGTTTCTTTGGCTTCTTTTGTCAATGACATATAATTTTTAATGTACAAGTTGTTTGCCTCCGTGTGTTGTAGTCTAATTATACCTCAGTGGATCTGCTTGAAAGGAAAGCCCGAGGCACGGTTGTGAATGCCTGTTGTCCCACCACTTGGGAAGCTGAGGCAGGAGGCTCACTGTGAGTTTGAGGCCAGCCTGGACTACATAGCAAGACCCTGTCTTGAAAAATAAAGACAAAAAAAGAAACACAAGTATTTGTTAGAACTATAGTAACCAGAGAAAACAGTGCACACAGGCCCCTTGGCTAAGCTCTCTCCGCCTCTGCAGCTGCGGCCCCTGCGGTGGCTTCGTTTATCCGCCTGGGGCGGTTTTGTTTCAGACCCTCCTGTGCCAGATGGGTCCCCGAACATCACGTCTGTGAGCCACAACTCGGTGAGAGTCAAGTTCAGCGGGTTCGAAGCCAGCCATGGCCCCATCAAAGCCTACGCCGTGGTCCTCACCACCGGGGAGGGTAAGGAGGCGGCGCTGACTGTGGGGCCCGACAGGGGGCGGCTCTGTTCCCCTGGGGCAGGGGCGGGTTGACGGACTGCGCATGTGTCAGACTTTGTGTGCTGTCAGGCTTCCGTCCCTCCCTTTTCACTCTGCTGCTGCAGGGTAGAAGAGTCACGGGAGATGTGCAGATGGCCAAGGTGGTGCTTTCTCACAATTCGTTCATCAGCACAGGCCAGCGTCTGCGCAGAGGTCTTCTTTTACCATGTCAAGTCTTTGTTCTCTTTTTCCTGTCTGTCTGTCTGTCTACCTGTTTTTCTCTTTTTTTTAGCTTGTGTATTTTTTTAATTGAATTCTTTATTTGCACATTTTGTATGTAGCTCACAAGAACACATTGCATTGGGAAATTTGTACCAGTATGTGACACAGGTCAATTCTCAGTTTTTTTTTTGAGCCAGGGTCTCGCTTTGTAGTTCAGGCTGGCCCTGAGCTCACTGTGGTGCCCAGGCAAGCCTGGAACTCAGCAATCCTCCTGTCTCTGCCTCCCGAGTGCTGGGATGACAGGCGTGAGCCACCACGCCCGGCTCAGTTCTCATTTTTATCCACATCCCTACCCACCCACCCCCACCCCCTTTTAGATTGTGTTTTGAGACAGGGTCTCATGGTGTCGTTTAGCTGGCCTCAAACACAGGGCTGTCCTCCTGTCTCAGCTTTTCGATCGTTGGATTGTAGGGGTGCACCACCAGGCCTGGCTCCCAGTTTTATTTCCAGCACTCAGTACACAGGCACACACATCCCCACCTCCCCAGGTCCTGAGATGGTGACCTTGACGGCAAACAGAATGGGTTTGCACTTCCACACGGGACTCTGCCGAGGTTGTCCTAGATGCCTGGGGGGTGGGGTGGGTGGAGTAAAAGCATTTTCTCCTTGAAGGTTTCTGTGAGTCCTTGGCAGGAAGGCTGTGATTTGAGGCGTCTCTGTGGCTCTACTTGAGTGCTTTGTGGAGGCCTGGATTTAAAGTGCCATGTTCTGGTATTGTGGGAGATTCTTTAACCTAGATATGACAGGCAGGGCCAAGCCTGCCATGTCTTGACCTGTAGTGTTGTCCCTATTTCCGTGACGAAGGAAGGGACAGATACTCTCAGTGGTGCCAGGATCCTGGAGGGCAGACATCTGATGAGGCCTCAACCTTATTTCAGAATTTCAAAAATTGATGTTGAGCTGGGTGTGGTGACGCATGCCTATCAGCCCGCCATTTGGGAGGCTGAGGCAGGAGGATCGCTATGAGTTTGAAGGCAGCTTGGGCTACCCAGTGAGTTCAAGGCCAGCCTAGACTTCATAGTGAGACCATGTCTTGAAAAACCAAACCACATGCTGAATTATCTCTGTTTTCGCTTCTCATCTTGGGCCCCTTCAAGGTGCTCGCTGGTTTCCACCGAAGCTGAAGCCCTCTCCTTTACTGCCCGGGGAGGTGACGCTCAGGGCGATGGGGCTGCCCGCTGCGGCTGTGGTGCCCGGGACCACGTCCCCGCATTGCCTGCCCCGGCTCCATCCGAAGGGCGGGGTGACCGTGGGCCAAGTCCTGTTCACTTTCTGAGCCTTCATTTTTCTCTGGGAGAACGAGGATGACAAGCTTACGGGGTGCGACTCAGGGACAGCAGCGGAACCTGGTGCGAGGCGTCTCTGCCCCACGGAGACCGAGCCCCTGCCCACCACGCCTGCTCTCTGTCCGCCTTCCTCAGCTGACCACCCCTCGCCTGATGTTCTGAGATACACTTACGACGACTTCAAAAGGGGGGCCTCGGACACCTACGTGACGTACGTCATACACATGGAGGAGAAGGCGCGGACCCAGGGCTCGCCCAGGGCTCTGAAGTACGAGATCAATGTCGGCAACGAGTCCACCACCCAGGGCTACTACAACGGGAAGCTGGAGCCGCTGGGCTCCTACCGGTGAGGCTTCGGTCCCCGCGGCCCGGCCGAGCCCGGTGCGCACCGCGGCCGGTGGCCTCATGGTGCCGCGTGTGCCCACAGGGCCTGCGTGGCTGGCTTCACCAACATCAGCTTCAGCCCGCAGCACAGGGGACTCATCGACGGGGAGGAGAGCTACGTGTCCTTCAGCCCCTACTCGGAGCCCGTTTTCTTGCCCCAGGACCCAGGTAGAGGAAGACTACAGCCCTGTCCCCGCCCCGCAGTCCCTGGGTCCGTCCCTCTGAGCCCCCGGTGGCCCTGGACCGTTTAGCGCTTCGCCCAGGGTCCCGGAGGGGCTTGGTGCACCCAGGGCTCTGGCCTCGGCTCCTCCTCTGTGGTCCCGTCCATCCCTCGTCGCAGAGCTGGGCGGCCTGGAGCCGTAGGACCCGGGGAGGCTGCACCGGGCCGCTGGCCCGAGACGTGAGCGGCACATTTGCTGGGTTTGCTGGCTTGTGCTCCTCGGTAGTTTTCGGATGTTAGAAGTCAGCAAAGGGGTTCATGTCCCCCGAGCCAGCCGCCATGGGTGAGGGAGACAGAGCGGCTCGAAGGTCCCAGGAGGCAGGTCCGCCGCCTGGCCGGGGAGTGACGGCCGGAGAGCAGACCGTGCAGCCAGGGAGGCCGGGGCAGGGAGGCCGGCGCCCGAGGCCCAGAGAGACCAGAGACGTGTAACTCCTGTGCCTGTGTGGACGCATGTGTGTCACGCACGCCTGCTGACCCCCCGCCTGCTGCTGTGCGGGTCCCCGGGGCCCCTCCCCCAATGGTGCCGCCCCAGCTACCTGTGTTTTCACCCAGGTGTCATCTGTGGAGCCGTGTTCGGATGCATCTTCGGGGCCCTGGTCATCGTGGCCGTGGGAACCTTCATCTTCTGGAGAAAGAGAAGGTGGCGTTGCTCTGTGAACTGTGGGCCCCGCTCTGCAGGGAGCTTTCCTGGGAGGGCTGCGCACAGCCACGGCCTGCAGGGCTGTGCCAGAGCCCCCGCGTCCCGTGGCCCACAGTGCTCTCCGCGTGCCCGTCTCCCGCCCTCGCTTGGCCTCCTGTCTGCCCGTGTGGAGCCGTGGCACCAGCTGGGGCTCCGTGGCCCCCGGCGGGGCTCCCCTCAGGTTTCTAATCTGGCCTCCACCAGGTTCCTTGTGCTGCAGGCTCTTGTCTATTTAGCCACTTGCAAGTGCATCATTGGTTTCATCAGTTTCCTGGAGGTTTTCAACTTTGGGGGCCGCAGTTACATATGCTTGTGAACCTCCCAGATCTTTGGGCGTGCCCGTGGCTCTTCTGCGCTGGACAGTCGCGGGGTCATGGCTGTGCAGGTTTTCATTTTCCAGTCATGCTGCCAAATTTTTTCCCAGAAAGTGGCTTTTACACCAGCACAGAGTGGAGTCAGCACCCCAGAGGCGTAGGCCCCTCCCCCTCCCCGGTTTGATGCGATTTCTGGTTCATTGCAACTTGCCGGACGTTCCCCTGGACGGTATGAGTGGGGCCCTGCTGCACCCAGGCCGTGCCAGCGCTAGAGGCTGAGCGAGTTCTCAGGGAGGCCGGAGGGAGACGCCAGTGCTTTGCCAGGGACAGAAGCGACGGGCTGTGTGATCGAGTTTGCCACTTGGGCCCTTGGCTGAGCCTCAGTAGCAGCGTGTAGTGTCGCGCTGAGCCAGAGCCGGACACGGGGAGGCGCAGAAGGAGGCTTTGCTTGTCTGATGGGCTGTTTTTGTTCTCTTAATACAGGAAAGATGCAAAGAACAGCGACGTGTCCTTCTCTCAGATTAAGTAAGTTTCTAGCGTTTGGTCATTCCGCCTCGCTGCCCTGGCTGCGCCGTGCCCGCGTGGAGCGTATGGACAGGCCTCCCCGTCCTTCCTCCCGACTGACACATTGTCCCGGCTTCATCACCTGAAGCTCTCACTAGTTTGGTTTTCAGTGAGGAACCCATGTTCTGTGTTGATCTGAAGCAAGATCTCTCGCCACGTTCTGCTGTTTTACATTCTTGGCAAGACGTTTGCAGATGTCACAGTTACATTCATTTTCGGGGGATTGGTGGGCAGATACAGCGTATCTCAATAATATATGTTTTATGCTTTTAAAACATTGCATGTTTTATTCAGACCTGGGGGGAGCGTAGAACTCATGTAAACTCACGAATGTGACCGTTTTGTAGGACAGATTGGATTTCCTGATCCCCTTTCTGTGTTTCCTAGAAAATATTATTCTGATCTCTCCTCGACCCCTTCGTCCATCGTAGTCTGGTTTTTGTTTTCCTGGGAGGATGTTTACTTCCTGAGCAAGTGCGCTTTTCTAATCAGTTCTTTTTTTTCTTTCCCTTTCTATGATGAAGACCTAAAAAGTGAGTAATCTCTTTACTTTTTAACATAACTGAGATGTTCCCACTTGAGCACGTACCGCCCTGAGGTGGAGCGAACACTGACGGGTGCTTTGGCCTCAGGTCCAAGTTGATCAGAGTGGAGAACTTCGAGGCTTACTTCAAGAAGCAGCAGGCCGACTCCAACTGCGGGTTCGCCGAGGAGTACGAGGTACGTGGCCTCCTCGTGGGAAGCTGCCTGCCTTTGTCTCATGGCGAGGCTTTGGGTGAGTCGCTGCCTACAGGGGAGAAGTTCGTGCCCCTGCCCTGGGCCCCGGCAGACTCTGGGTGTTAGTAGATTGTATGCTTTTCTTTGTTTTGTTTTTCCAGTACTGGGTGTTGAACCCAGGGTTCTCACATGGAACTGCATCCTCAGTCCTTTTTATTTGTTCTTTTTATTTTGTGACAGGGTCTCATTAAGTTGGCTTCATTTTGCTTTCAGGATCTGAAGCTGGTTGGAATCAGTTTACCTAAGTACGCAGCTGAGCTGGCTGAGAACAGAGGGAAGAATCGCTATAACAACGTCCTGCCCTGTGAGTGACTGGCCACAGCCTCCTGTGGAGTAGAGGGTGGAAGGTTTATTTTGCAGATAGGGAAATGGAGGCATGGAGTGTGAGGTGATTTCACCCCTGAGGTCACACAGGGAGCCATGGCAAAACCAGGCTCTGGCCGGGTCCGTGAGCCTCATTCAGGGGAGAGGACAAGAGTCGGGCTCTGGTCTGCTGAGGTCACTTTCTTGTCGCTGGGACACAGCTCCCGACTCCCACAGCTTGAAGGAGGGACGTTTTTTCTGCCCACGTTTTTAGCCCACGGTTGGCTGGCTGTAGTGCAGGGAGAACACAGAGCAGGGGTCTGGTGGGGGACAGGGCTCTCCTTATGGTGGGCAGGAAGTAGGAGGGCGGAGCCGGGGAAGACCCCCACTTCCGGGTCATGTCCCCAGGGACCTGCCTCCCCTGACCCGGCCCCTCCCCACAGCAGGTTTAGCTCGAGCCTCCCCGTGACTCTGTCAGCGTTCGAGGCCTGCCTGTGCAGGTGTGAGGCTCAGGGGGACATGGTGTCTGTGTGAGGGTTGCCGCATGGGCCATGTCACAGAAGCGTCCTCCTCCGCGGGGAGCTGCCTCCTGCCTCTCCCTGGGGCGCGTCAGGTCATGGACGGAGGAGGGTCCAGCTGTGCTGGTGCTTAGTTAGCTGAAGGCTATGTCCAGATGGGTGGAGAGTCTGTGTTTTTTATTTGATGCTGTGCTTTTTGTTTCCTGGACTAAAATGTTAGTTTTTGGTTTAATTCAGATTCTCTAGCTGCTAGCTTCTCTTTCTTCATTTTCTCCCTGTGGTTGGAAGAAGCTTTGAAAATAGGTGTGTGGCAGGCTTCGGTCACCTGGCCTCACCTGCCTGAGCCTGCAGTGCCTGTGGTGATTTTCAGATTCCTAGTGGCATCGGGAATTTGGTGTCTGAGTGTTGTTTTTACTGGAAAGTCTTCGGGCCGAGACTCACGTCGGTGCCTGAGCCAGCATCTCTGTATCCATCTGTCCGGGGAGGGCGCCCCATGCGGACTCCAAGGGCAGCTGTACGCTTCTCTCGACCCTGGGCATCTTAGCGCGTTCCCTTCCTGGAGCCGGACAGGGCTGCGAGTGCACGGACAGGACAGGGACTTGTAGGAAACATGAGAATTCTGTATTTTGGACCATTCCATTTCTGAGTGGTCTTATACATTCGGTTTATTGTTAAATTTAGTTCTTTTTTTTGAGACAGGGTCTCGCTTTGTAGTTCAGGCTGGCTCTGAGCTCACTATGTAGCCCAGTCAAGCCTCGAACTCAGCAATCCTCCTGTCTCTGCCTCCCGAGTGCTGGGATGACAGGCGTGAGCCACCACACCCCGCACTGTGGTATGCGGTATTGATTGCTGCTGGGCGTGAGCCTACATGCCCAGCATTGTATGTGGTCACCGGGGATTGAACTCAGGACCTTGCGCTTGTGAGGCAGGCACCAGAACCACTGAGCTAACCCTCCGGCCCTAAATTTAGTTCTTTTTTGTAGCATCCTTTTTTATCTGAGAGTGGAGGCAGGGTGGGAAGGTGGCCTTCCTGTGAGGGAATGGATGCAGATTTGAATCTGTCCTGAGCTTGAAATCCCTTCATGTCCGTAGTCCTCAGTTGCCTCATGTGTAAAACAGGGTAAACACTTGTGGAATGATTTTGAGGAAAAAACTTTTTTCACCTAGTCCTTGCTCCTGGAAAACTCACAAGGCAGCTGGTTGCAGCAGGTGTATTTGGTCTGAGATGGGCGGGTGTATCAGCCAGCCTTCCTGCCGAGACCCAGCTTAAGGAGGAAAGGCTAACCTGGCTCGTGGTTTCAGGGGATTCAGTCCATAGTAGGCTGCTCGGAGGCGGGAGCGTCATGGCGGATGGGTCTGTGGGGCAGAGCTGCTCAGTTCATGGTGGCCAGGAAGTGGCGCAGGGGCAGCTCCAGAGAGGGTCAAGGGCCCAGACAGAGATGGTAAGGTCACGAGTCTCTGATGCACCCAGACACCCCCAGCAGTGTGCCCACCCTCTCTACCCTAATTCTCACAGCTGCTGTTGGTGTGCGCTTGGGCCTGGAAGTCAGGCTGCCCGAGTTCGAATCCTAGCTCTGCCACTTGCTATGTGTACTTGGGTAACCATGGAACCTCGTGGGGCCGAGGAGAACGAGGCCATATATGTAAGACGCCCAGTGGCGCACCCGCCGAGAGGCGGGCCCAGGCCTGCCGCCCTGTGTACTGCTCTTCCTGTGCGCAGCTCCCTGATCTGTTTGTTCTGACGAGGTCCTTTTCCTTTTTTTGTCACAGATGATATTTCTCGTGTCAAGCTTTCAGTCCAGACCCACTCTTCCGACGACTATATCAATGCCAACTACATGCCCGTAAGTGGGCACCGGGCTAGCCCCATGAGCCCCGCAGGGTCCTCCTTCTGTGCCCTTGACACTGAAGCTGTGCTTTCTGCCCTAGGGCTACCATTCCAAGACAGATTTTATTGCCACACAAGGACCTCTGCCCAATACTTTGAAGGATTTTTGGCGTATGGTCTGGGAGAAAAATGTCCATGCCATTGTCATGTTGACCAAATGTGTGGAACAGGGAAGGGTAAGTTATTTCTAAAAGTTTCACACTAAATTAATTTTTATCATAGTGCAAGGTTTTTCCTTTAAAAAAATTATTTTTTGAGACAAGGTCTTACTGTGTAGTCCAGGTTTGCCTTGAATTTGTGATTCTCCTGCTTCAGTCTCCCAAGTGCTGGGATGACAGGCATGTGTCACCATGCCCGGCCATATGGTAGAAGACTTCTAGGTACTTTAGAAACTATTTATCTTCTTCAAAATATACTAGTCTGGGCCAGAGATTTAGCTCAGTGGTTCCAGCACCTGCCTAGCAAGCTCAAGGTCCCTGGTTTGATCCTTGGTAACTACATACAACAATACCAGGTGTGGTGACTCACACTCACCAGCAATCAGTACCACACCCCACAATCTCGGGTGTGGTGGCTCATGCCTGTCATCTCAGCACTTGGGAGGCAGAGGCAGGAGGATTGCTAAGTTCCAGGTTTGCCAGGACTACAAAGTGACACCCTGTCTCAAACAAACAAAACAGACAAATAAACGAACAAACAAACTACTCTCAAACATTGGCAACTTTGTTCTTAGAAGTTTGATTTCTGTTTTTTCAGTGTTCTCGCTGGGCTGACAAATAGCAGGAGCCAGACTGTGTCCCAGGTCAAGGGACAGTGGCTGCTTGGCTCAGAGTCAGTTTTGTGCGGAAATGATGGTCTGTCATGTGCCCATCTGAGTTTTAAAGAATTTTAAAAGACTTGGCAGGAATTTTATATTGAAAGTAAGCAACTAAGGGTCACAGAGAGCCCAGCCAGGGGACCAAGTCAGTCCCTAAGGCAGTTCCATTGGCTATTCCTTTTTTTTTTTTTTTTGAGACAGGGTCTCGCTTTGTAGTTCAGGCTGGCCCTGAGCTCACTACGTAGCCCAGGCAAGCCTCGAACTCAGCAATCCTCCTGCCTCTGCCTCCCGAGTGCTGGGATGACAGGCGTGAGCCACCATGCCCGGCTCCTCCTTCTTATTTTTGAGACAGAGTCTTGCTGTGTGGTCAGGCTGGGCTTGAACTCACAGCAATCCTCCTTCTCAGCTTCCCGAGTGCTGGGATGATCGCCGTGTGCCGCTGTACCTGGGTACCCTGCACTTGGCTTTCGTGGTGGCTGACAATGTGAACTGTGTGTTTTCATAGAAATGCAATTGTATTCTAGACCAAATGTGAGGAGTACTGGCCTTCTAAGCAGACCCAGGACTACGGGGGCATCACTGTGACGATCACCTCGGAGCTTGTCCTCCCGGAATGGACCATCAGAGACTTCACAGTGCAGAACGTGAGTCGGAGGCCCGGCCAGCGGGGTCTGGCGGATGCTGTTGGTTTGCTCTGGGCTCTATTTTCATTTGATATTCACTGCTGTGTGTTTTACACATCAGAGAAGAACTCACTTATCTTTGTACGCAGTAGAACAATCCACTCTCACGCACAACCCACGCAACCCATACTCTCTTGAGGGAAAATTCACGCTTCTTTCCTGAGTAGAACGGGCTCCAGGCCAGGCTGCAGCAGCCGCCCAGGGCCTCGCTGACGGCCTCCTGCCCTCCCCGGTCGGATGGCGCCGGCCGCAGATGGTAGCAGAAGCCTAGGTGGGGCCTACGACCTCGGGCCACGAGCTCCCTGTGCTGTCCGGTCCCTCGGTGGCGGGCGGAGAGAGGAGGGCGCCGGACGGCGCAGCTGGCGGCCGGCGGGGCTGGGGGCTGCGCGTCCTGTGTGCGCGGTGGCGGCCGGATGCTGTGGCCTGGCGCCGAGGGCGAGGCGCGTCCCGGGCACCGCGCAGGCCCGACTGGGGACCGTGACCGCCAGGGGTCTGAGCGGGTGCCAGCGAGGGCGCCGAGCCGGAAGCCGGGAGGCGGGCGGTGGGCGGGGCTGGGGCTCGCGGGCCGCCTTCCGGGTCGTCCGGAGACCGGTCACACCGAGGCCCCGGGGTCTGTGGTCAGCGCGGGTCTCGGGGTCCGGCCTCCGGTGACGCTGCAGCTGCGCCCGGGACGCTCTTCCCGCCATGGCTGCGCTGGCTGGGCCGCGGTCGTTCCCTCCCAGCAGCGGCACCGCCTTTGAAGCGCGGCTGTTTCTGTTTCCGCGGGTTGTGCCGACTCGGTGGCCGCCCTGGGCGGCCGCTCACCCCGCGCGGGCTTCTCCCCGTAGGGGCGGTGGCTGGGACGGACCCCGGGGCGGGCGTGCACACCTCCCCTGCGTCGGAAGGAGCCTGGCCTGGGCGCTTCGCAGTGACGAGGCCTCATCTCAGGATAGAGTGCGGAGGGGCTGGGTGTGGCCAGTGCGAAGGCCCTGGGTTCAGTCCCCAGTTTGAAAGAGATTGCTACTGTGATTTTAAAACAAAAAATTCAGATTCCCCATATTTCTACTAAACCCTTTCCTTATTCTAGGATGCCACATGACATTTAGCTAAATACTGTTTTTAGTTATGCAAAATGCACCAATATGATATATTTTAAACCCAAGCATAGACAGAGTGCCTCTGCCCATTACCCTGAGCACCCGGTTGGCGCCTGGCTGCCCCGAGCTCCGCCCTCAGACCGCTGCGGGCACAGGCGGCCTGGGCGGTCTCTGCCCAGCACATGGCGCCTCGTGGGTGTTTGGTAAATGACGTTTGGTTTGGCGGTCAGGCCCGTGCCAGGCCCACGGGCTCTGCAGAGGTGCGACTGTAAAACGTGACTCTGTTACTGGCTGCCAGTGGGAGGGGAGATCTGAGTTGAGACCCTCGGTACACTGTTGCCTCTGAGCCAAGACATGTGTCCAGGAATTCACCCCACATCTCTAAGTCTCTGCCTCCTCTTTTGGGGGGAAGGGGTATATTGGTCTTGGACCCCAAAACCTTCACACTGAGCTACATCCCTGACTCATTTTATTTATTCATTTTTATTTAAAAATATGGAGATGAGATCTCCTTGTCACTAAGTTGGTTGAATCTACGATCTTCCTGCCTCAGCCTCCTAGAGTGCTGGAGTGATAGGCATGCGGCACCACGCGGGGCTTGCTCTGCAGGGCGGCCTTCAGCCCTCCTCCGTGGGTGTGTTAGGAGGACTCGGTGAGCACTGCAAAGCACGTGCAAGTGCAGCGTCTCGACTCCGAGCGTAACCACGGTGCGAGTTCCCCTGGTCCCGCGGTGCGCCGCCCAGGCTCTGCCGACCTCCCCGCCTCTGCCTGAGCGCAGGCGGCCGGGTCTCTGCCTCTGACCCCTCTGACCCCTCTGCTCACTTGTAGGTGCAGACGAGTGACAGTCACCGGCTGAGACAGTTCCATTTCACCTCCTGGCCGGACCATGGCGTCCCCGACACCACTGACCTGCTCATCAACTTCCGGTACCTGGTTCGTGACTACATGAAGCAGAGTCCTCCGGAGTCCCCGATTCTGGTGCACTGCAGGTAGGGGCACTCCGCGTTCCGGGTTCAGGAAAGGTCGCAGGGCCGTCCGCGCGTGGCTTCTTCCCTCCGCCCAGACGCCAGGGACGGCTCTGCAGACTGCAGCCTGTGGCCGGCTACGGTGGGCCCCTCGCTGGGTGCCCGTTGTCAGCAAGCTGCCTCCGCGCAGCTGTGCCCTGGTTCGCATGGCGTCAACTCTTGGGTTTTTGCTGCCAAAGCAGAGACCATGTGCTCTGCGGAGCTGGACACATGCTGTCCGTAGAGACAGCTCGCCCTCTGCTACTCTAGCAAAAAGAAAGTAGCTTTAGAGTCAAAGGAATTCAGAGGACCATGGTGGTGCCTACCTGTGATTTTAGTATATGTGCTGCCGAAGCGAGCACGGTGCCAACCTGTGATATTCCTGGGTTCGAGGCCAGCCTGGGCTACACTGTGAGACCCTGTCTCAAAAAACAAAGCAAAAATACAGTCCAAGGAGTTAACTTGGCAGAAGAGAGCGGCTGCTTGCCCTCGGGGAACAGACGGATAGAACTGGCCCTTCCAGGGCCAAGCAGCGCCTTGAAGGGGACTGAGGTTGACGAGGCTCGAAGAGCAGGCGGCTCACTGTGGCTCTGAACTCGGACCTCCGTGCCGAGGCGGCAGAGCGGGGCCTGCAGATCGCTGAGCAGGTTTCCGGGGAGCAGAGTTGGCTGAACCCATCGCGGCGGCCTGGGGGAGGTGCCCGCTGGGGCCGCCACCGAGCCACTGCTCTCCCTGCCTTTCAGTGCGGGCGTCGGAAGGACCGGCACTTTCATCGCCATCGATCGGCTCATCTATCAGATCGAGAACGAGAACACGGTGGACGTGTACGGCATCGTGTACGACCTCCGCATGCACCGGCCGCTCATGGTGCAGACAGAGGTGAGCGCCCGCGCCTGACCCTTCCCGCTTCCCGCTTCCCGATTCCCGCTTCCCGCTTCCCGCTTCCCGCTTCCCGCTTCCCGCCAGTGTCTGGGGTGAGGTCACGTGATGGGGGACTAGTTCCCACTTCCGGTCCCTCGTGGCAGCCCCTCACCTGAGCTGAAATAGGTGGCACAGTCAAAAAGTGGTGCCAGGACTGGAACCTCGTGCCCTCACTCATCAGCACGTTCTTTATCTTTTGCCTGTGACTTACCAAATAATCTTCCCAAATTTCTGGACTTTGCTTCCTGGGTTTTTAATTTTTTTTGCTCCTGGGTTTAAACTAATGCAACTGTTATTTTTCACTCTTTGTCTCTGAGCGGTCTGAGCATCTTTTAAAACATGCTGATGAAATAGGTTTATCAAGGAGGACATGGAGGCATGCGCTTGTAATCCCAGCACTTTGGGAGGCTGAGGCAGGAGGATCGCAAGTTCAAACTCAGTCTTGGCAATTTAGTGACTGTTTCAAAATGAAAAATAAAAAGAGCTGGGGATGTAGGTCAGCGTGAAGGCCCTGGGTTCAATCCCCAGCACCAAACCAAACCAAACCAAACCAAACCAGAAAACGAACAAAAACCCCCAAACCGAATAAGCAACCAGACTTATGAAACAGGAATGTTAGGAAACAGCCTGTTGTGTTTAAGCTCTGACGCCCTGGCTCTCACCCAGCCTCAGGGCCGCAGGCCACTGGACTGCGGGAGCCTGCGGGCCTGTTCAGACAGGAACAGAACATTGGTTTCCTAGGAGGCCACACTCTGAACAGTGGAGCCTCCCCCGTGCTTTGTTTGGGGGGACCCCAGGGGGCTGGGGGGGAGCGGGAGAGGGACGTTCCCTGTGCGTGGTCAGAAGGAGGTTTCTGGCCTTCTGCTCCCTCATCCCTCTGTCCTGACAGCACGGCTCGGCCTTGTCCTGGGCCCTGGGTCACGCGTCCCTCTCCTCTCGCCCTCAGGACCAGTACGTTTTCCTCAACCAGTGCGTCCTGGACATCGTGCGGTCCCAGAGGGACTCTAGAGTGGACCTCATCTACCAGAACACCACGGCCATGACCATCTACGAGAACCTGGGGCCGGGTGGCGTGTTCGGGAAGACCAATGGTTACGTCGCCTGACCCTGGAGCGGAGCCGCCGGGAAGACGCCACCCTGTCCGAGTGTCCCTGCCTCTCAGCGCTCGCTTCTGTGTTGTGTTCCGCTGGGACCACGCGGCCGGCCGCGAAGCCAGCGCAGATGGTGCGGGGCCGCCTGACATTCCCAGTGCCCGAGGGAGGAGCCCCTTTTCTCAGTTCCCTTGAAAATTGTGGAAAACCAGGAAAAGTGAGCTGTGGTTTTTTTTTTTTTTTTTTCTGAAACAGGTTCTTAAAAAAAATAGAAAAAGAACCAACAACAGAAGACTATTTTATAGGCTTGTGATGCTCAAGCCAGGATCGTGTGGGTTGAGTCTATTTTGAGTATCAGAGGTCTATTTTACCTACTGTGTCTTGGGACCAAACCGATGGGAAACACACAATTGGGGGGTGATTCTTGTGCGAAGGGGGGGTACATGGTACCTCTTCCGCTTGGGTTTTCTATTTGAACATGTGCCTTTTCTGAATTATGCTTCCACGGGCAGAACTCAGTAGATTTCTCTATTTTTGTACCGACTCTCATACTTGGAAGGTGGGGAGTGTTCCAGCAGCGGCGCAGCGAGGGTCACGGGAGCGTCCTGCCCTGCGCGGGGGAGGCCCTCGCCCGGCCAGGCCTGCGCTCCCCTCCCCCTTCCCCTCCCGGTTTCCTGCAGAGACTCCCTGGTGACGGCTGTAGCCCCCGGGTGGTGAGAGTGGCCCGTGGCCCGTGGCCCTGGCGGTCCGCCCTGGTTCCCGCCTCCTTTGTCTTGGTAAGAAGGATTATCTAAAGGTGCAATATGTGACTTGTGATTCTGATGCTCCGGGTTTTTAGTAACGTTTCACTCAGGTTGGCATTTTTATGTGTCCGTGTGTCTGTGTCCATGTGCGTGTGTGTGCGTTTGTGAAAGCGTGGCGATCTGTGAGCACGTCAGTGCGAACCGTCCGATGACCTTCCCTCCCCGAAGTCCCCCGGCCTCGGCTGCCGCAGTGACCCCCTCGGTATCTACTGTACATACAAACCCTCGACTCCTGCGTCAGTCGTTCCTAGGGATGGAGGTGTACAAAGTTTGAGTTGTATCAAAGATGTAACTATTATTTTAAAAACCTCTTTTCACTATACTGCTGCTGTAATTACTTTGATTTAAAAAAAATGTAGATTTTTTTTTTTGGTGTTTGGCTTCAGGTTGTGTATTCACCGAGGATTTCAGAATTTGTGTGGGTTTATTGGTACCTAATCTGTAAACTCGGCAAGGCATTAACACGAAGGGATCGTTTTCTTTCCTTTAGCTGCGGCTCAGGTTCTGTGTGGAAGGCGCTTTGAGTTTCTTCTCCCACAGGCAGTGAAGTATCCGCGGTCTGACGGAGGGAGGACGCCGGCCCGGAGTGCGAGGGGCGCCCGGACCCTGGCACCTCACTGGCGCTTCGCCCACAGCCTGGACGTGCTGTTGGGCGCCTCGGGCTCCGAGGGGTGCACTGCGGGGCGCCCGCCGCCGGCCGTGGGGTTCGCACGGTGCCTGTCCCCGGCCCTTTGAGGTACTGAGCAGATGACGAGGAGGGTCGCATCGCGGTGGCCTCGTGTTCGGGGGCGAATTTGACTTCTCAGACGGAAATTGCACTTTTTGCTGCACCCTGTGCATGTGTTTGTGGTCAGAAACTGTCTCGCGCCCTTCAGGGCCCGCGGCTGGGCCTGGCTGGCTGGGTCCCCTCCCCGCGCGCCTGTGTCAGCGCCCCGGGAGATCTCGGGGTGCTTTGGCCCTTCACAGATGAAAGCAGCTGAATTGTGAGCAGACTATGTAAAGATGTGGGTCTCCCCCGCCCCCTGCCGGGCCGGCCGGGCTTGGAGATCCACATCCAGACAGAGGGACGCCGGGCCGGGCAGGACCCAGGAGATGCCCGCCTGGGCCGGGCCGCTTCTGCCGGGAGCAGAGACTGGGGCTGGCAGCTCTGGCCACCGCGACCCATGCCAGACTTGCCCTGCTGACGCGCGGACCTGCGCTTGGTGGCCGGCGGGTCCCCCGTGCGGATGGTCCGGCGCGTTGGCTTCACCGCCAGATAAGTCTGGTTTTCTTGTGCGGCGCTTGAGGGCGCCGTGGGCCCGGCATCTGCGTCCGGCTCCGGCTGCAAGTCCTGACTGCCGCGGCGGCGGCAGCTGATACTGTAGCTTCTCCTTACGGGGCGTACGAGTAGGCTAGGCTGTGCCGTGTGGACTCTACCTTGTAACTTTCTTGTAACTATTTTGGAATGATGCATATTTCTAATGTTTGTTATACTTGTACAGAGTATTGCTGTTGGTTGCTTTTTTTTTTTTTAAGGAAAAAATGGCCTGGAAAAAAAATTTTTTTAAAAGACAAATACCAAATACAAAAACTGTGGACACAAGACCCCTTCATTTCGTTCTTTCTTTTCTCCTGGCCCCGCGATCCCTCCTTTCTGGTCACGCCGTGAACCACAGCGTCGTCTCAGCAGAAGCGCTTGGATTTCCAGACAGCACTGCACACTGGGTTGTTCAAACACGTAGATTGTATTTTTTCACAACTGGGGCGACGAGGGGTCAGAGGTCGCCGTGGCGCGGCCTCTCTCCGTAGCTGTCCCCTCGGTGTCCGGCGACCTCCTGGGGTTCCCTCTCCAAGTCTGTGTAATGGTCCTTGGCTCACTGAGTGGCCCAGGCCGGCCTCCAGTTCTCAGCGATCCTCCTGCCTCAGCCTGGCAGGAATGGATTTTCCCCCGGGCGGCCTGACCGCTGCGTGTGAGGATGCCGTCAGTCTGGGTCAGCGACTGAGCCTTCACCAGCTCCTTTTCCTTCAGTGACCTCTTTGGAGACTCCGTCATCTAGTGGGTCCCGTTTTGAGGGTGACGGTTCGGGGGTTAACTCAGCCCTTACCACACGCCGGGGGTGGGGTTCAGGGGAGACTGCGTGGGTGGCAGAACAGATGGGGAGCTGTGGGGAATCTGGCGGACAGTTCGGGATCCCTGGAACGCGGGACCCTGAGCAGCCTTTGGGGTGATGTACTGAGCAGGGACTGATCGAGCGCTTGCTGTGACCCCTGACTCCTCGGGGCTGCGGCTCCCACGGCCCTGCCCCGCGGGGCTCAGGGCAGAAGTGGGGAGACACCGAAGGAGGAAACGTGCGGGGAGGCTTCCCCTCCGCCCTGCACTGCCCAGACGGTGGGGAAGCCTGGGCGTGCTGCGTACCATCTGGGGGAGACACAGGCAGGCAGGCAGACAGACAGGCCGGCAGACAGGCAGACAGGCAGGCAGACAGGCAGACAGGCAGGCAGACAGGCAGACAGGCAGGCAGACAGGCAGGCAGACAGGCAGGCAGACAGGCAGACAGACAGGCAGACAGGCAGACAGACGGACAGGCAGACCGGGTTTGGACAGTGGCCGCGGTGACATGGAGGCTTGCACACACACCTGCGCTCGCACACACACCTGCGCACGCACACAGCTGCGCAACAGCGCACGCCCACGAGCCTATACGCTCACGCACACCTACGAAGCACCTGCAACATACGCCCGCGCACACGTGTCCCGGCGGTAGCGCGCGGGCCGCAGGAGGCGCCGGTCGCGGCACAGCCGGCCCCCAGCGGCGCGGGGCTCACCGGGCTCCTCCTCACTGTCCCGGGCGGAGCCCCGAGCGCCGACCGAGCGGCTCCCCGCGGTGTGGCCGGCGGGGCCGGGGCGGTGTTAGGCACCGGCCGCTCCGAGCCGACCGCGGGCACTGCGCCGGCGCCTCCGGCTCCGCGCGCTCCGAGGACCGAGCTGCACAGCGACCCCGGCGGCTCCGCGCGGTCGGGGCCGGTTTGAGCCGCAAACAAGGCGAAGGGGGCGGAGGGAGCCCGCGGGCCGGAGCGACGGAGCCGTCTACACAACTGTCCTGACTGTGTCGACAGGGTTCCCTTCCACCCAGACGTCCGCCGCGCGGACAGCGACACCTCGCGGGGAGTTCCGCCGGGCCCGCCAGTGCTTTCTGTGGTTCTCCTTTGCCCGTCTCGTCTGTTTTCTCCCGTGAGTGTGGAGAGCGCGCAGCGGGACCCCGCGGCAGGCGGACGGGAGCGGCGGCGGCGGCCGCAGTGCGGGGCGTCGCCACGAGATGGCGCCCGAGGTCCAGGCCCCGGCGCGGCCGCCGCGGGCACCGCCTAGCGAAGGGACACGGTCACCATCGGGGCCAGGCGGCGCCCTGGTCGGCGGTCGCCGGCGTTTCCTTTATAAGTGATCACATGACAAGTGTGCATGGGGGGGAAGGACTCTCAGTAGAGGGGGGAAAACCAGCGCACGGTGGGTCCCACCGTACTGCAGCCGGCTCGCCGCGCGACCCTCAGGACACACGGGGTGGTGGCTTCTCGCTCGTGGGATCCGGCGGAGATCGCGGGAGGGCGGGGGCGGGGACTGGCTCGGGCCGCGGCTGCCGCGCCTGACACCGAGGCCCGCCGTGCGCCCCGGCCCGGGCTCTGCTGCGCACCCGGCTGCCCAGGGGCCCGTTTCCCGCCCTTGCGAGCCCGCAGCCCTCCTGTCCGCTCCACTGCGTCCCGGGGAACCCAGCCGCAGGCCTTCCTTGCCGCAGGCACCCTCACGCCTCCTTCCCGTTCGGATGTGAGCTAGAGTCCCGGCCGCGCCCTCGGGTCCGGTGCCGGGGCCGCGGACCTTTCCTTCCTCCGCGCAACGCCCCGCTCTCGCAGCTCAGGAGGAGGGGTCTGTCCGCGCTCAGCGGGCTCCGAGGCGGGCGCACCCTGGAGGCCGGGCCGGCAGGGGCAGACAGGCTTAGTTCGCTGGCGGGGAAGCAGCAGGGCACAACACGGAGGGCAGGCGACAGGGGCCAGGTGTGGGCCCCAAGCCCACCGTCCACGACCCGCCAACACACCCAGGCGGCGCCCAGGGCACAGCACTGACAGTGAGCGGCACCATCACAGTCCTCTGAGCATTAGGCTGCAGATGCCTCAGCGGCCAACGATCTGCGTTTCACACAGTGCCTGGAACTCGGTCCGCGCTCAGTCCTTACCACGGTTACCTCTGTTTTTTTTGAGACAGGGTCTCGCTTTGTAGTTCAGGCTGGCTCTAAGCTCACTACAGTGCCCAGGCAAGCCTCGAACTCAGCAATCCTCCTGCCTCTGCCTCCCGAGTGCTGGGATGACAGGCGTGAGCCACCACGCACAGCACTGTGGTGTGTGGTACTGATTGCTGGTGGCCGTGAGTCTCCACGCCCAGCATTCTATGTGGTTACCGGGGATCGAACTCAGGGTCTTGTGCTTGCAAGGCGGGCGCTGGAACCTCTGAGCTAAATCTCCGGCCCCACAGTAAACTTTTATGGTCGAGGCCAAGCTTCATTCCGATCAGTACAGCTGCATTACAGAGTTTAGAAAGCTCTGGTCTCCTTCCACTAAACTTGGTTTTGCAGATTCTTTTCATGTCAGAGTCAAAGTCAAATCAGGACATTTTATAGCTAGGATCTGCCCTTGTCAGGAAAAACCAACATCCACTGACCGGCTAGGAGGAAAGCCCAGGGAAAACCAGAGGTTGAAGCAGCAGCAAATTAGTTCCTGGGTCTCGGCCCCTGGGTGTGAAATCCGTGTCAGGAAATGAAGCTCTTGGGGTGACCAAAGCCGCGACCCCGGCGAAGGTCAGTGTGAGAACCGCGCTTCAGTTCTGCCCCTGACCCCACTGGCCTGACGGAGGAGGGCTGTCCGTGGAGCCCGCGTCCCCGCGGCCCTGGCGTAAGCCAGCAGGTGTCACGGCCTACACTCCGACTGTGCCCCCGAAGCCTGGCGTGATCAGAGCGGGGCGCTTGGAAAGTGCCGACGTGCTGTTCGGAGGTGGCGTCTGCTGAGAAGCGGCAGGCCCGGGGCGCCCGGCGGCCCTCCTCCCTGGGCTGCAGACGCCCGACGCGTCCCCGGAGGCCTCTGCGGAGGGCTCCAGGCTCCCGCTGTGTCCGGTGCGAACCCCGGGAAGGCGAGGCCCAGAGCCCGCTGTGCGCCCTGGCCCTGCCGGACGCAGCCTGCTGAGGTGGTGCGGAGCAGAGGGCGCCGGGCCGCGGGGGGCTCGGTGCTGGGCGCGCCCGCTCCCGGCCGCTGGGCCGCGGGGACCGACGGTGGGACACGGGTGGCGGCGCCAGGCTGCTCGGGGACCAGGACCTTAGACGGACCGTCTTACAAGGGGACGGAGCTGGGCGCGCAGCTCACGGCACAGGCCCTGCGTTCGGTCCCCGGGACCCCAGGAAGGGAGCGCTGAGCGGGCGGGAAGAACCGCACGGCCGAGCTGGGCCCCGCGCGGCTGTGGGAAGCAGAGCCCGCTCCCCGGCGATGCGGGACCTGCGGCGCGCGCTGCCCGTCAGATCGCCAGTGTCCCCTCTTTCCTGACTGCTCCGGGGAGCCGGAGTCCTCTCGCCTGGGGACCTGGGCTCTCCCGGACGGTCGGGCTGGGCTGGTGAGGGGTGAACGGGAAGGGAGAAGTCGAGCTGCTTGTTGTCGAAGGGAGATGCGATTTGATTTTTCCAGATGATGATGTAGGCTGCCAGGGGGGTTATTTTATTATGCCTTCCGAGCGCCGGGGCCTGTGTGCGCGTGCGGGGCTTTGCCCCAGAGCTGCCCCTGCCCACCGTCGGAGGATCGCGCTCTGCCTTTACGGGCAACGCGGAGGGCTCCACGGCTCGCCGCCAAGGGAGGCCCTGGCGTGGGTCCTGTGAGCTTCGCCCGGAGCTGCCTGCTCGCCCCGAGGGTCCCCACTCCACGGCTCATCGGAGAGAGCGGGGGCGCCGGGCCCGGTTTGGAGGTGACAGGCATCTCTGTCACCCACATCCCACCGGCAGGGAAACGGCGTCAGCTGTGCCCGTGGGTGTTAGTGGGCACTGGTGTCCTCTGCCGCCCTGGCCCACCGTGGGCAAAGTGCCGGGCCCATTGGCATAGCACCCGGCACGGCGGGGTGTCCACCCGGGAGCCCAGAGTGGCCTGAGCGGAGGGGGCCGGCTCGTCTTTCCGTGTTGTCGTGGCGCCCAGCTCCGGCCCTCCCTCCCAGTTCGGCGCGGCGCTCACGCAGGCTCTGCCCGGGCCGTGCTCGCGTCGGAGCCCGGAGACCCGCGGGCCGCAGGCCCTGGGCCAGCGCGGGGGCCTCCCAGGGAGAGCGGCAGTTTGTCTCCTGGAAGCTTTGCCAGCTCTTTGCCGCTGCTCCTCAGAGTACAATTAGTCGCCGAAGGTGTCTCTGCGCCACAGAGCCGGGCGCCGGGCCAGGGCGGAGGCCCGGGAAGGAGCGCACTCACGGAAGACAGAACTAATTGGCGTCTCTCTGCCCGGAAGACCGTCACCCCAGAGAATCTTCCCCGGGCCCAGAGAGGCCTCGCTCGGCGCTGTGGAGGGCGGGTGGAGACAGCTAGACACAGGGTCCAATCAACCAGTGTTTTGTTTGTACACTCTGGGATTACACTGTGTACACTATTTCTCAACTCTTTTTTTTTTTTTTTTTGAGACAAGGTCTTGCTTTGTAGTTCAGGCTGGCCCTGAGCTCACTGCGTAGCCCAGGCAAGCCTCGAACTCAGCAATCCTCCTGCCTCTGCCTCCCGAGTGTTGGGATGACAGGCGTGAGCCACCATGCCTGGCATTGTGGTATGTGGTGCTGATTGCTGGCGGGTGAGAGTTACCACGCCCAGTACTTTTTTTTTTAAAGAAAAATCTAACTATATTTTTGGAGCTCTTTCCATGTCATTATGTGATATATTCATGCTCTTTTTGGTGTGTGCACTACTAGGGATTGAACCTGCAGCCTCCTGGTTGGGCTACACCTCCAGTCCTTTATAAATTTTGAGATACATTTACATTTTGAGATAAAGCGTTGCTAAGTTGTTAAAGTGTGTAAACCAGGTTCATCCTCTTGCCTCTGTCTCTCATAGTGTTGATATTATAAGGGCCTATCCCATACCTGGCCTCGATCCCTTCTTTTAAGTGTTTTCAAAGTATTTCATTTTGTATATGTCCCAGAATGCATCTGTGCAGGTACACAGAGAAAAACTGTCTCAAAGTAAGAAAAAACTCCAACTCACCAAGCACAAGGGAACCAGAACAAGATTAACGGCTGACTTCTCATCAGAAATAATTCATGCCAGAGGACAGTGAGATTATATATTTTAAATGTTGCAGGGCCAGAGATTTACCTCAGTGCTTCTAGTGTCTGCCTAGCAAGCACAAAGTCCCTGGTTCCATCTCCCGGTAACCACACACAACAATACCGGGGTTGGTGACTCACGCCCACCAGCCATCAGTACCACATACCACAGTGGCGGGCGTGGTGGCTCCTGTCTGTCATCCCAGCACCCGGGAGGCAGAGGCAGGAGGATTGCTGAGTTCCAGGCTTGCCTGGGCTACGTAGTGGGCTCAGGGCCAGCCTGAACTACAGAATGAGACCCTGTCTCAAAAAAAAAAAAAGTCTAAGAAAAGTACAGAGGATATTTTCTGGTGTGTTGTTAAAATTGTACAAAATAAATATGAAACTATTGATCCAACTGTTTGCATCCAGAACATGTTTACAAAAACCCTGTCGTGTATATAACTGAATGAAAGAAATAAACTTAGAATTGAAAGAAGACGTTGTCAATTTCAACTGAAGGCCAATAAGAAAACTTTTAGACACTTTAAGCTCGAGGAGAAGATGGACACACTTGCTCTTGCATATGCGAGTGCTGAGCCTCCCGTCACCCTCGCGCGGAACCCGAGGGAGACCAGCCCCGGTGCCCTCGTGAAACTCACGCGTGTTCTGCTCCGTGGGCTCGTGAAGCCTGTCAGCTCCACGTTTCCGTCTTCTGAGAGATGCTGTGGGATTGTTAAATGTGCCTTACGAATGTCTGTTGTAGGAAGCTGTATTGGTTAAAATATTTTGGGTGTGAAATTGTGTTTGCTTATCTAAGCCTATAAATTGGGCTTTTCAGAGAGGTTGATTTTACTTCCCATCCTGGTGAGGACTAACCGTGCCCTTGTTACTTTGGTCCTTTAGTCCCAATTAAATCCCAACGATCTTTTCTCCTGTTGAGGTGAGAATATATCCATACACATTCCCCCTCGTGAAAGCTATTTTACAAGTAAAATAAGTGACTATTAACGTATAGTCATGTGAAAGCCGGAATGCAAAAAGTGTTTCTTGCAGCTTTTACGCACAACAACCAAAGACAACCCAGAGTCCAGTCAGAATATTTTTTACTGTAGTAAATTCACACAATGGGGAACTACTGGCTAAGGAAGAAGAGCGAACTGTTATAACTCGTAATGTGGACCACTCTGAAACATTATGTTGAGCGAAGCTTCTGGCTCTTTCCCAGCGTCCAAATGACCACGAACGGGAGACGTTCTCGATTGATTCGGGGCATTGAAACGGCCGGGACGCTGGAACGAGGCCCTCGCCGCAGCGGACCTCACAGCTGCTTCGCAAAGTGACAAGAATTAGGAGATCAGTGCGTGGAAAAACAGGGCGAGTCTTTCAGGGGACTCAGGGCAACGCGTCTTTTACAGAAGGAACATTTTAGAAGTAAACGTTCACCGAATTGTTGATCATTTCCTCATTCGTGTTAGGAAGGGGAAATTGAGTCACGGTGTAGACACACAGAAAGATAAATTCTTCGTGCGGTAATTCTCTTACATTAGCAAAGTGAAAATCGGGCAAATTCGAGTGCAGCGAAGTGGCCCAGAACTTGGGGGTACGAAGCTACACAGGCAAGCGAGACCCAGTCTCTGCCTCGGAGGCCTCCGAGGGTGAGGTGGCCCCCAGGCGCCAGGGCGCGGGCCCGTCCCTACTCCCCACGGGCGCGGGGGCCTCAGCAGGGCCCGCGCCCGAAGACCGCGACATCGGGGAAGCGGCTCTTGCTCTCGGCCCCAGGTTTCCGGGTCGCGGACCCGGCGCACAGCGAGCTCCGGCGTCAGTGCGGCAGCCGCGCCCCTCTCTCGGCCTGGAAGAAGGCCAGGCCCGCACCCGGCTCGCGTGCCAGGGGCGCCCTGCTGGAGACGCCCCGAGGCTGGCCGTGGCAGACACGGCGGCCCTGCCCGCCCCCGGGGAACTGACTCAGCGTGTCCAGGCAGCAGCGTGCCAGCCGGGCGGAGCCCAGGCCCGGCCTGAGCCCGGTGCGCCGTCCTGCCGTCCCTGTCCCGGCTTCCCGGGCACCTGGGTAGAGGCGTGACCTCGTCCACTCCGGAAGCATAAAATCGAGAGAGACTGTGCCAGGTCGTTTCTCAGAAAACGCTCCCCCGAACAAGCGGGGCTCTGGCGGCCCTGTGGCGAGCGAGTGAGGCCCGGGGCGGTGGCCGTTCTGTGCGCGGAGCCGGGGTGCCGAGGCCGGGAGAGGGGAGGTGCCAACCCAGCGTGCCCGCACGAGCGACGTTCTGCGTCACGCCGGGGTCAGCGGCCTCCCCCGGAGGAGCCGGGGCGGGAGATGTTTCAGGCTCTGGGAACGGCAGTCTCCGCTGCAGCCACTCAGCTCGGCCGCCGCGGCGTGCGGGCCGGGCGGCGGTCGGGCGCTTCCCCAGGGCACCAGGACTTGAATTCCGTACAGCTCACGTCTCCACAAAACCCCGAGTCCCTCGTGTGCACCATTCAGGAGTGGGAAGCTGTTCTCAGCTCAGGCCCCACCGTGGGTCTGCAGGAGCCCGCCGCTCTACGGGTTGGACCTTTTTGCAACCAAAGGCCCCCTCCCCCGCTAGCACCCCTCCCCCGCTAGCACCCCTCCCCCTCTAGCACCCCCTCCCCCCGGCGCAGAGCGCGTGCCCTGGAAACAGGAGAGCCTCACAGCGCCGGGCTGGAGGGGAGGCTTCCCGTGTTTCACCTCCCAAAGACACCTGCGTTCCTCTCCCTCATGTGGGAAACGTCTTCCATGGACTTTCAGGCGCTGGAATCAGGCTAATGGCAGGAGGAGGCAGCGAGCTGCAGAAGCCTTCCTGGGACGCCCCAGGGTCCGAGGGGGCCAGGACACCTAGCGGCCGACGCCGGGGGCGACGTGGGAAGTGCTGGTGGGTTCTCCGCTGGCGACTTGTCCGTATTCTAAAACCCTGGCACCCCAGATTCCTGGAGAAGAGATGGAAGTACCCCAATCGGAGCCCACTCCAGAGCAGGGTCAACCATGACAGGGCCCGGGAAGGTACCACGGAGTTAAAGGGGATCAGGTGGAATAAAACAGAAAGCCATAAAGAGGTGACCTTTCGCGCTACTCTTTCTCAGGGGACGACGGTCAGATCGTGCCTCGTCCTCTGTGCTACTCTGCGCCACAGCTTCCTCACGGCCACCTTCACCTCCGCGTTTCTGAGTGTGTAGATGACGGGGTTCAGCATGGGGGTGACGACCGTGTAGAACACAGCCACCAGCTTGTCCTCGGTGTAGGTGGAGGACGGACGCA
>PVIC010020413.1:0-29553 GCA_004025085.1 Thryonomys swinderianus | reverse complement strand
TTAAACTTGGGGAGGCTGATCTGTTTGAGTTCTTTATATATTGTAGATAATAGCCCTTTGTCTGATAAACAGCTAGTAAAGATTTTTTCCCATGTTGTTGGTTGTCTTTTAGCAGTGCCAGTGACTTCTTTTGCTGTGCAGAAGCTTTTCAGTAGGATGAGATCCCATTTGTTGATTCTTTCTGCTAGTTCTTGTGCTAGAGAGGTTTTATTCATAAAGTCTCTGCCTAAGCCAATGTCTTCAAGAGTTTTACCGAACCTGTTTTCCAGCAGGCTTATTGTTTCTGCTTTAATGTTTAAGTCTCGTATCGATTGTGAGTTTAGTTTTGTGCATGGTGAAAGAGATAGGTCTAGCTTTAGCTTTTGGCAGGTTAAAGCCCAGTTTTTCCAGCACCATTTGTTAAAGAGGCTGTCTTTCCTCCACTGGGGATGTTTGGCTCCTTTGTCAAAGATAAGGTGGCTTAGTGTATCTGGGGTTGTTCAACATCACTGGTTGTTTGAGAGATGCAAATGAAAACAACACTGAGATTGCATGTCACTCCACAAAGAATGGCTGCTATCACAAAATCAACCAACAATAAATGCTGGCGTGGCTGTGGGGAGAAAGGAACCCTTCTCCACTCTTGGTGGGATTGCAAACTTGTGCAACTGTTGTGGAGATCTGTGTGGAGATTTCTCAGAAAACTAGGACTGGGGGGTCCCATTTGACCCTGCTATTCCCTTGCTAGGAATATACCCAAAAGAATTTTTAAAATCATATTGGAAAGACATATGTACACCCTTGTTCATAGCAGCTCAGTTCATGATAGCTCAATCTTGGAAACAATCCAAATGCCCATCAACTGGAGAGTGGATAAAGATGTGGTTTATTTATAAAATGGAGTATTATTCTGCCATAAAAATGACAAGATTGATTCATTTATGTGCAAATGGAGACGCCTGGAGGATATACTAATAAGTGAAATAAATAGATCACAGATAGGCAAATACTGGATCTTCTTGTTGATATGAACACCTGTAGATGCAAATGAGCTCTAGAAAGTATGACAGTTTTTATAGAATGGGAAATTTCCATAGGAAATTTGGTATGGGAATGTAATGAGGGAAAGAAATAAATATGATTCAGAAAGAAAATAAGAGAGTATGTATAAAGGGGGTGGGGAGGTATGGGTGGTGGGGATATGGGTAAAAATGAAAATTAACTTGTGTCATATACTGGTACAAACTCCCCAATGTTATATGTGATTGTGAGATGTACATAAATTGTACCAATAAAGAATTCAATTAAAAAATACAACTGCCAGTTTGGGTGGCACATATCTGTAGTCCTAGCACTTGGGAAGCTGACAGGGGAGGATTCATATAAGTTCAAGGCCACCCTGGACTATATGAATTCAATATTAGGCCAAACTGTATAGCAAATCCTGTCTGTCTGTGTCTGTGTGTCTCCATCTCTTGCACTCCATTTAATCCACAACATAACCCAACCTAGCACAACTCCAAATTAGATTAGTCAAGACCTCCAGACTGCCACTGAAGTACAGAATAAAGCTTTTATTTCCAATAAAAATACAATTTGTCTTACTTTCTACTGGCCTACACAATATATTCATCCTCCAACAAAAATCATGAAGCAAAAACACAGCACACTACCAGGCAAAACACCAGCCAATAAAATTAGATTCTGATATAATCCAGATGTTCCAGTTTCCACACAAGAAATTTAAATTACTATAAGTATTATGTTAAAGAAGTTATTAAAAACTTTTAAGACTATATAGAAACTTCTGGAGAATATATAGATGAGCACAATAAAACCTAATTACATAAAAATGCTAAAGTGACACAAAATATGAAGTTTTCCTTTGATAGACTTATAGAAAGATATAACAAGGCCGAGGATTTAGCTCAGTGGTTCTGGCATCTGCCTGACAATCCCGTGTTCAATCCCCAGCACCACATATCACAGTGCCAGGCATGGTGGCTCATGCCTGTAATCCCAGTACTCAGGAGGCAAAGATAGAAGGATTCTGATTTGAGGCTTCCCTGGGCTACATACTGAGCTCAGGGCCAGCCTGAACTACAAAGCGAGACCCTGTCTTAAAAACAAGACAAAACACACACATACACACACACACACACACACACACACACACAACCATATATATAATACCAGACAGAAAATAATGATTTTTAAGATAGGTTAAGGAAAAAAAAGCATCCAAACAAAAAGATAAATAAGATGAGAAATAAGAGTATCCAAGAACCATAGGACAGTATCAGTATTACCCGTTTCTTATATACTTATGGAAAATCGTACATATAAGAATTTTCCAGTATTAATAAAAGCAACTAACAATTCCCAAACCACCAATAATGACAAGTGTCTGTATCCTATACAAATCATATTTGGATTGTTGAAAATCAGAAAATAAAACACTGAAGGAAGCCAGCACTGTACTGAAGAGAGGCACATGTTGCATGCAGAGGAAAAGTGAGAATTATAGAAGACTACATATCATAAATTATATGAGATATCATGAACTACTCCCAGGTGCTAAAAATAAAAGTCCTGTACACCATCAAAATACCCTTAAAATAAAGTGGAAATTTTAATAAAAACAAAAACAGAATAATTTTGCTAACAGATTCATACAAGATATTAAAAGTTAACTTAGTAAAACTAATATGACATTGAAGAGTGATCCAGATATACAAGAAGAAATGAAAAACAACGAAACTGATGTCAGTATGGATAAAGGTAAAATTTAATTTATTCTTATTTTTATTGCTCTAAATATAGTATGATGCCAAAGTCAGAATATAGTAATATATAGTTTTTATTATACAGAGCAACGGTACATTGTATAATAACTATAACATAAAAGATGAGAGGGAAAATTTGGGAGTATAATAGCGTGATATACTACAAATGATGTAGGATGCTATAATTTGAAAATAGACTCTAATTAAAATTATACTTTAAATCCTAGAGCAACTTCTAAAAGTTTTTTAAAAGAAGTAACAAGTCAATAACAAAAATAAAATGCAGTAACCAGCATTGCTCACTTAATCTAAAAAGAGTAAAAGTAAATTTAAAAAACAGAAAAGGGAAATTTAAACAACTACATATTAAATCCAAGCATTCCGGTGTTATATATATTGATATAACATCCACACACCAGTTAAATGTCAGAGATTATAAAAACAGATAAGAAAGACCCAACTATATGAAACTATAAAACCCAACTATATGAGAAACATACTTTAACAACAAATGCATAAAAAGATTAGGAGTAAAATAATAAAGAAAGTATGTCATAGAAATACAAATCAAAAGAAAAGTTCTATCTCCATAGAAGGCAAAGTAAACTTATGTAACATTGCAAGGGAGAAAGAGGAGAACATTCCACAAAAATTTACTCAATTCTAAAGGTATATACAGCTAGAAATTTTAGTTTTGAAATACATAAAGTAGAAAATTGATAGAAATTAAAAGAGAAATAAACCTCCAGAATTATAGTTGGAGAATTCAATACCTTTCTCTATGTAATCAGTGGAAGTACGAGAAAACCAGTAAGAATACAAAATCTTGAATGACTCTATTCATCAAGTTGATCTGATATTCACAAAATACTTGTCCCACAGCACATCTATTCTATTTTAAAAGTCAGTTTTGTAAAGAAAAAATTTCAAGGTACTTGACAAATTTTCTCATGTGACACAGAAAGATAATTTGCCATATTTCAAACAAAAGGGAAATTATCCCTTGATGAAGGTATTAAATGCAAGAAAAGAATGGTAGATATCAAAAATTTAAGGAGACATTAACTCTACAAGATAATTCCCATATTTAATTGTAGAGAAATGGGCTAAAATGAAAATACTGGACAGACAGTTGAGAAAGGTTGACCCCACTTAAAATATTCACATCTTTACATTGTTTGGTAAGTTGGTTAAAAAACGTTCCCCTTCAAACTTCATTGCAATGAAGTTTCAGAGTCATAGTAAGCAAGTGCAAAGGTGTATGTGAAAAAGTTTGTTAAGTTTAATGGAAAAACAAAAGTATAAATAAGGGTAAAATCAAACTAAATGAAAACCAGAAAAGAAGAAAAACTGAAGAAAAGCCAGACATATAGAAGACCATGATTAGGTGACTAAATTAAGCCCAGATTCATTAATAGTAAGATAACTTAAGCACACTAAACTTTCAAGCTAACAGACAAGAATCATCAGATGGAATTCTAAAACAATACTAAATACAGTTATTAGATGCTGATAAGAGACATCCCTTAATGAGATATGGGAAGTTCATAGGTGTCCAACAATTCAGCCTGAAAATATATAAAGCAAAAATTTCATAATACCATAAAAAGAAATTGATAGATGGGAAGTTTTGACATGTCTTTCAGTAACAATATGTTGGATGCTAACCTTATCAATTAGGATGCTTGCATAGCACAATTATTAACTGCCATATAGTGAATACACATCAAGTATCACACTGTAGGATTGGAAAATATACATTCTTTGCACCCATTCAGTTTTACCAGCATCTCACTATTGAGTTGCAGTAGTCTGCTTTGTGTGTATCTGCACAACACGTTGTGGGATCCTTGATGGCAGAGAACTCATCCCACTTTTCTCTGCATTTTGCTACACAGTTTGAAAAGAGAAAAGCATACTGCAGGAACCCAAGAAATACTGCCAGAAAACATACTGAGTAAATGAATTTATTCAAATAATAATCCACATTTCTAAGTATTCTGATTTTAGTGAACATATTAGGCAACATTTATCCAATGTCCCAGTAATGCTACAGAAAATGGGGAAGTTTGCAGGGAAAAGTGGGGTTATAGATGGGCAGATGGCAGCATATCCTTGTGTTCTACTATTCACCATGTTCATGTCACATGCTTTAGCATGCTGTGACGTTTACCCTTCTAAGAGCCATTTCCTATTCTGTGCCAGGTAGAAGTCCACCTTCAAAATCTTGGAACCCTTCCAGACCGCTGATCCACCTGTGGTCACTTGATTGCCCCCATCTCAAGATATTGAGCCTATTGCTGTGGCACTTGTCTGTTCTTTCCTTTGGTCTTAGGAATCATAGTTTCTGCTTTCCTGGTATAGCCATGTTACCTAGTATCCTTCTCCAGAGGAGCCAAGCCCTTCCTCTTGTGACCCTCAGCCAAAATCACATTCTTCTATATCTCACCAGCATTTTTTAGTCTTGATTGTATTAGTCATTTGTGACTTCTATGTCCATGATACCACAGTAGTTCAGTACTGATAATTTGAAATGTGGACCAAAAGAATACCCTGAGAAGACCAACAAGAGGTTAAAGGGAGCACAACAGTACAACACAGAGAGCATAGTGAATTTATCAGGTCATGTTTGCAACAGCTAGTGAAATATGTGTCTTATTTATACTTGGTTTATGATGTTCAAAGGGTGCCTATTTGCATTCACAGAATACATCACACTGCATGCCCTTCTTCTTGGCTTCTCTGGACTGGAAGGAATCCATTTGTTATATTATGATCATCATTATTACTGTACTGCTGTTGTTGCCATTATTGTTGTTACAAATATTGTTTTTCTCTGCATTTCCTTTCAGCTGTTTCACTGACATTAAAGAGTCAGGCTTGCAATGAAGGCAAACATCTCAGCTTCAAGGAAGGTGTTATGCAAACTCCAAGCTCTTTGTCGGTCCCAAAGTAGACATTCCAATGAAGAAGCAGCAAATATCATTGTTTTAATTCATAAAAATATTCAGGTGATTTGCAATTGGGCAGCTGCAGATGGCAGGTAGAGGTCACTTAAGGATCCCCAAGCATGGGTGACACAAGATTTTTGGCCAGTCGGGACACTCGTCTGTTACTGTCATGGCCACTTGCCAGGTAACTAGCTGGAAGAGTATGAGCTGTGGTCCCAGGTTAGCAGAGGCCAGAATAAGGGATGGTATTTCCAAAATATGGAAGAATAAGAAGAAAACCTTAGTAACCAGAGGAGAGAGTTTCTTATGGGATTTATGAAACCAAAGAAATGAGACTAAACACCTAGAAAACAGACCAGGAGGTTTAATAAGTGATGTTTTTCAGAGGAGAACCACATTAGGATCTTGAAGTAGTATAGAGAATATTCTCCTCTTTTATTTTTGTATTCTTTTTTAATTTTTATTAGTATATGTTTGTGATATCTAGTGATTACATTCTGCTTTGGATATATATATAAAATCTTGATTACTGTACTGCCACTTTTCCTTTCTTTTTTTCTTTCTTTTTCTCCTTCTTTTTCTTTTCCTTCCTTCTTTCTTTCCTTTTTCTTCCCTCTCTCCCTCCCTCTCCTTCTCTTCTTTCTTGTACCAGGAATCGAACTTGGGCCCTTGTGCTCCCAAGGTAGGCAAAGTAACACTTGAGCTAAATCCTCTGCCCTTGTACTACCCCTTTTCCCCCTCTTTCCCTAGCCCTTCTTCCCCTCTCCATTACATCTATTTTCCTGTTTCTAATGACTTCTATTTTAATTTTGTACTTTGAATCTCCTATTAGGAAGCCATGCAACTTTTAACACTCTGTGGCTAATATTTCACTTAGAATTATGGTCTCAAAATGTATCCTTTTTTCACAAACGATCCAAATTTAAACACACACATATCACATTTTACTTATCAGTTCACTGGCTCATAAATATAGCGATCCGAGTTGAGCTGCTGTAAATATACATATGCACATATCTCTGTAATATAATGTCTTTTGTGCTTTCAGGAAGTTACCCAAGAGAGGTATAGCTGAGTCAAATGGAATTTTCTATTTCTAGTTTTTCAATACAGCTTCATAATGAGTTCCAAAATGATTGTTCTAGTTTACATTCCCATTAACATTGTAGAAGAGTTGCTTTTTCCTCTTTGCCAACCTTTGCTCTTTTATTGAGTCTTTGAAAATGGGCATTCTTACTGGAATAAGATGGAATCTAAGTATTGTTTTGATTTGCAGTTCTTTAATGGCCAAAAATGCTGAATATATTTTCATGTATTTATTGGGCATTTGCCTTTTTTTCTGAAAATTATCTATTCATCTCAATTGTCCATCTTTTCATTTAGCCTTTTTCTCAGGGAGTCTAATTCTTTGAGTTCTTTTTAAAAAAAATTTGAATATTTATTGGTATATTATATATACACATGGTGATTACACACAATATTGAGAATTTGTACCAGCATGACACAATTCTCATTTGTTTTCACTTCCCCACTCATCCTATAACCCCCACCCGTATATACATGTTTCCCCTTTTTTATTTGCCATTATATTTTTCCTCTTATTACTTACTCCTATACTCCATTTCCTTTTAAATATTTTCTATTTCACAATATCTACTATACATTCTAAAGCTCATTTGCATCTTTAGTTTCTCATAACAGAGAAAAGATATGATATTTGTATATTACAGATATTAATCTTCTGTCTGAGGAGAAACTGGTAATTTTTTTTCCCCTATTTGGGATGTTTCTTCTTCTTCATACTATCAGTTGTTTCTTTTGCTGTGTAGGGATTTTTAATTTGACATATCTCATTTTTTGAGTCATGGTAATATTTCTTGTGTAGTTTGGGTTCTGTTCAGGGAAGCTATCGTTCTGCACACACCTTTAAGAATTGTGCCAGTTTTTCTTCTAGCAAACTCAGTTTCTGTTTTTATATCTAGGTCTTTGATCCATTTCAATTTGATTTTAGTATAGAATGAAACAAATGGATCAAAATTTATTCTTCTACAGTACCATTTGTAAAGAGAGAATGCTTTTCTATAAGTTAGTTTGTGAATGTTCTGATCCAGGTTTTGTGCCTACCTACAGGTGCATGGCTGAGTGACATCCTTCATCACCTCTTCTGGTTGCAGGTTCTTTATCTGTACCACACAGTTTCTCAGTTCCCCTTCTTCTAGGGTATGGGGCCACACTATCCACTCACTCTCAACACAGTTCTAGAGCATCACTCTTTTATTGTCTGGAAAGCTGGTTTGCATGCAAGATGGCTGTGCACATGCACTAAACACACACACAAGTACATACACATATATGCACACACACACATGCAGACAGGCCCCTAAGATGAGCCAATTATTTCAAGAACTCATTTTGTTAATTTATAATCCAAATGATATTTCTAAGTCTGATCATTCACCTTATTTCCATCTTGGCTTTAAGTGTCTTTCAATTTTCTTTAAAAATTAAATCAGATATGGAATCACATAGCTTTTATTACTATATACCAATGTTTTTCCTGGAAGTTTCCATTATTTCTTCTTTCATTATCCTTACATTAGTAAAGACATAGGAAATTAGCGATATTATCCCCATCTAAGAGGAAGAAAACAAGATTTAATAAGCCACCAAAAGTACATGACTGCAGGATAAATGCATAGTAAACTATATTTTCTAACTATAACTAAAGGTTAAGGAATACATCACTGGTATTTATCAATATCTTAGAAATATTTTCATGTTCAACTGCAATTCCATTACCAGTATGAAATTTTCCCTTGTCTATTCCATATACTTCCTCCTCAGAAGTGATGATTTCATTTGACTAGAATTTCATGTTTTATCCCCTGATGCATGATTCTTATTTGAGTATGAGCTCACTGAGGGAAGAAACCGCATTTTATAACTTATTCTATAATCCAAACAGAAACAATATAGTTTAGAAAAGAATAGGAAACCAACAAAAGAAGAAAAAAATGACTATTCAAGAGCCTATTTGAATTCACAGGTAAATAAATTCAGATTCCATTGCTTTCCATGTTTTCTTAGCTTGTGTCTATGAAAACATGAGTGAGTAGAAGTCCCAAAATATTAATTGGAGAAACAGAAGGGAAAGTATAAAGGGCAATGATTCTGATTTTCTTTCTCTCTGTTAATGGAGTGGTGAAGGATAGAGACAACATACTGTACTTAATGCAGATTCTGTTCAGTGAAACAATGATTACAATCAATTTGACTACTAATGTGACTTATCTTGTAAATTGCTGGGTCATTAACTTCAACAACATCAATGTGCTGTCACTATCCAATTTCACCAAATTGGTGTCCGAGGTAATAGGAGAACGAATGTATTAGTGCATTATTGGTGGCTAATAGAGACAGCAAGTCTTTAAAGTGCCAGAGAGCAGCTGAGGCAACTGGAATAAGACAAGGCTAAAAGAATGGATAGAGAGATCAGGATCTGTGATACACAGGCCTACCTGGGTTCCCCAGTTGCATACCTGGGCTCTCTGCCTTGGATTCTCAAGTTGGCAGAAGAGCTGGATATAGGGGAGATCTAAACTTGCAGTAGGGAAAATGCACATTCATTTCCCATTGGGGCGAAAGTAACTAAACATAGCACTTGAACCATCCACAAACAATGGGCCTATCATAAGACTGCTTTTTTTTGAAGCCTTTTTGTGCCTTCTTTTCAGTCCACAGTTGGCCTTCCTAATTAAACCTATAATTTTTGATGTGCCTTACATCATAACTTAACTCTTAGGAGAAATTTAAGTCATTATTTGTTACCCACATAAGGGAAATTTTAGTTTATATATCTGAAAGGAAGAGTATTATCTCCTCATTGTAGACAATTAGGCATGATGAAAAAGATAAATAGGTGGAATGAAAAGAGAATTAAGAGGTGTTATGTACAGGTACCAACTCCCTACAATGAATATAGTCAGTATGTATTACAAACATGTGCCAATAAAAATCTGAAAAGAAAAAGGTAAGTAAAATACAGTTTCTCTATGACAAAACTAAAATTATACTCCGACTTGCAAATAAATACTGCTGTAAAATTTTGATATAGAATTAACCCTTTAAGAATAGCTTTGGAGTTTTCCTCAGTTCCTATATTTTTCCTTACTCTCATTGTTACACTAGGCAGGAAAACATCTTTGTTGGTACAATTTAGGTTTCAGTTAGTTTATTTTGGAATGTGCTATATTTTCTTCCCTAAAGAAAAGTTGCTGAATTTGAAGTGGAACATATGGCAGACATCACTCAATATAATCAATATGTACTCACCATGAATACTCGTCTCCTGCCAAGCTCCATTCTACACAAAGTGTGTAGGTAGTTGTGAAGTTAGTATCACAGTGTCTATCACTTACAGTCATTGAAAAGGTTTATATCCAGTGAGTGGACTGTGAGTTTAGATTTAAAGATTATCAGTAGCCCAGCAAAAAATTACCCACACAAAATCTACCATCAGATGACAAACACAGCTTAGTATAGACATTTAGCACAATGGGTTACACATACTGAAATTGTGAAATAGCTGTAGATTCATAGGAGCCTACAGACATACAGGGAGAAGTTTAGTTCATGAGTCCCCATAAGTCCCCCACTATTAACATGGTATATAAGTCAAGTACAATATTAAAACCAGAACTATGACATTACTGTAGTCTATACGGCTTATCCAAATTTCACCAACTATATTTGTGAAAAGTCCTAGTATGTGCTCGGGAATATTTGTACATAACCTATGAAATATTATCACACTTGTCACCTTGCATAACCGCCAGCACAATCAAGATATGGAACTTTAGCATCACCACAGGGTTTTTTTTCTGTTGCTTTATAAGACAATCACCTTTCCTTTACCTTCCACAACAGCTCTAACTCTTGGAGACTAGTATTCTTTTCTCCACCCAGAAGTTATTGCATGCAAGTTACATAAATCAAGTCTTAAAAGATGCATCCTTTTGAGATTGACTTTTTTCACTCAGCATGATTTCCTGAGATTCAACCAAATTTTATGCATATCAACAGCTTATTACCCTTTCTAACTGAGTGATATTCTATGGAGTAGATAGTGACAGTTTACATAACTATGAACATACTGAAGTATATGTGTAGCTGCTAGTCTAAGATTATTATACGTAAAGCCACTATGAGCCTTTGTGTATATGTTCCTGCATGAAATATGACTTTGTTTCTCCGTAATAACTCAAGACAGAAATTTCTATGCTGTATGCTGAATGGACTTTTCAGTATTGAACTACCAAACTGTTTGAAAGTAGTTGTATTCATGTACGTTCCACTAGCCACATACAAATGATCCAGTTTCTTTGAGTCTGTATCATCATTATCCTCATCACTATCTTCATATTACTCATCCTGATAGGTGTGCAGTGATATTGTACTGTGGGCTAAATTTACATTTACCCAGTGACTAGTGATGCTGAACATCTCTTGATACATTGGTTTGGTACCTGAGTATCTTCTTCAGTGAAATATCTGCACCTGATTTTGCTCATTTTTATTTAGCTTTAATTTTTGTTGGTTTTAAGAGCCAGGAAGATTCCCATATAGAAATTTTACTTCAAGTCTTCTATGTGAGAAACAAATTTTTAAAAATTTGCATATTGCTTTCTTGTTAAGATTTAGTCTTGGGCCGGAGGGTTAGCTCAGTGGTTCCGGCGCCTGCCTCGCAAGCCCAAAGTCCTGAGTTCGATCCCCGGTAACCACATATAATGCTGGGCGTGGAGACTCATGCCCACCAACAATCAACACCGCATACCACAATGCCGGACGTGGTGGCTCACGCCTATAATCCCAGCACTCGGGAGGCAGAGACAGGAGGATTGCTGAGTTCGCGGCAGCTTGCCTGGGCACCATAGTGAGCTCAGGGCCAGCCTGAACTACAAAGCAAGACCCTGTCTCCAAAAAGCAAAAAAAAAAAAAAAAAAAGATTTAGTCTTGACCTGGCTATTCTATAAAAACTGATATGCAGTAGTAGGCACTCAGCTGCTTTCTTTGCATTCACTTAATAAGTAGATTAATATATTAATAAATCAGATATTCAAGATTATATTTTAAGTCTCATTAGTATATCCTCTCTACAATTTACTCTTATCTTCCTCAATTTCATATTTTGCTATTCTGTTCTTTGAGATCCCAGCTCAGTTACCCTCAGATTCCAACTCCTCCTCAAATATTCCATACTTGTCTTGACTTTCCACATTCACACAGCTGTTTTCTCAGGCTATAATGCCTTTTTGCTCTTGTTATTATCTAAAAAAGTCCTACTCACAGCTCTAATATGATTACCTTCATGAAGTCTTCTCTATTCTCCCAAGCCAGTCATTTCTTCCCTAGACTCTTCCTGTCATTTTCCTTGACCTTAGCTTATGGTACTTACACATTTGGCAACCTTAGGATATGGTACCTACACGTTTGTGTTGGTCATTTGATTTGTCAAATGACCAACTCCTCATATTAATTTGTTGCTTTCTTCTCCCATAAAATAGCTATGGGAATTCTCAGAATGTATACAACTGTGATCTTCTGTCTAGTGCACTTGTAAATTTCTGTTCTTACAGGTGTTTGAGTGGCTCACTACCCTAGGACCAAATTTGTTCCCAAATTTATGATGGTTGAATTTTTCCTTTAATTATACATTTAAATCATGCAGTATTTAAATTGATGACATAGGACTGTGAAAGAAAAAGGAGTGTTCTCCTTTTTGAAAATTATGGAAAATTCAATTCCATAAGATTATTTGGGTTGAAAGACTTGATAAGGAAAGTCAAATTAGGTATGGGTAAAAGTTATAAAAGAGGAAGGAGGAATAAATATGATTTGGAAAAAAAATAAAAGAGTATGTATATAGGGGGTGGGGAGGGGGTGGGTGGGCAGGGATGTGGGTAAAAATGAGAATTGACCTGTGTCACATATTGGTACAAATTCTCCGATGTTTTGTGTGATTGTGAGCTGTGTGTATAATGTACCAATAAAGTTTACTGAATAATGCAAAAAAAAGAGGAAGGATAAAAGATATGTAGCTCTAGACGTGTTCAGAACTTAAAATTGTTTTGACACATGTACTTTTAACACTACTTTTCTTTGAAACAAAAGCAAAACAGAATCAGGAATTATATATAATGCACCATAGTATGGCTTGTAAGAAAGACCATGTAAAACTTCAGCTATTAAGCCTATATACAAAGTCCTTGGCCTTACATTAAAATTAGTCAGTAACCCTTTTTTAAGCTAAATATATAGTAGCTATAACATTAGCACTTTATACAATTCTTCTTTTTAACTTTCTCAAACAAAATACTAGTTTGAATTATAGCAGCCAACAAGGCTTCCATTATGTTTTCTATTAAAACTTATCATTCAAAAAACCTTTGTGTTTACATGCTGTCTCGCTAGATTGAGAGCTTCTTAATGTCAGGAACCTGGCATTTTGCCTGACACATGAGTACTCAATAAATTATTGTTGAATGAATAGAAAAGAAATCTGTAAAGCAAATTTATAAAAATCAAAAGAAAATTGTATCTTGTGATCTTCATGCAATTATGTAATTCAATTCATTCAGAGAAGTTATCAGCCTCAAATGTCAATAGTCAGTTCAGAAGAGTTATTTTCCTTTTCTCACACAACAGAACACGTCCAACAGAATTCCTCCTTTGTTAACAGCATTAGCTAGACCTAATAACTATGTGAACATACATGTGTATACTACATGTGTGTATGTGTATGTGTGTGTAAATATAGTCCTATACACTTAAGTAGATCTTACTGTGAAAAATGTTAGCATCTCAGACTGGAGATATTGTCTCAGCTTTTTTTTTTTTAAATATAAAATAGTACACAGATAGCTAAAATTCAACATTCTAAAAAGCAAGGCTAAGTTTAACCCAATGAATTCCATCTATTTTACAATGTTATTTATAAACCAACTTTTAATCTGAATAATTGATCTGGATGGCCTCTGAGCAACCATGTGAATTTCAACCACGTGAAATAAATGTTGTGCATGAACCTTTTGCCAAGTGACCAGGAGAAGATGAAGCTCTAAGGGGTCCTCTTAGTCTGACCTGTGGTCCAATCAACACAGGGTGAAGAACTGAAAGTGCTCTTCTTACTTCTGCCTTTACAATAAGATGATTTGATTGAGAATTTTCAGGGCCTCATTCAGCAATTCCAAAAAGAAAGGGAAAGAGTAGTTTGAGACCTACATTGTTGATCCCCTTGGGCTCAGCTCCTGCCCCTACTTTCTTGAAATGGAGACTTGGTGACACAATCCATCTTGGTGTGTCAACCATCTTGTCTTTTGACTGGAAAGCTGGAAGTGACAGCTTGGTATATTAAGAGGTCTCTGCTTGAATAAATTGATGTCAAGTTTTATTATGTATAGTCCAAGCTAGAAGGCATGAGACAACCACTCAACATCCATGTGTTGAACAACCAGATGGTATATAGCAGTATTGCAAGTTCTTGAAATACAGACTGAGACAGTCGAAGTCTGTGTTCCCTAAGGCTGAATCTACCAGAGGAAACACAAAATAAACATAAACCAAGACACAGAGTGAGATCTTTATGTGTAGAAAGGAATCACTTTCTCATCCTTATGGGCTGGGGCATGAGTCAGTTTCTTCAAGTAAATAACTCCGAGAAGCATCAGAATGTTCAAAAGACTTAACAAAACACACAACTGGAACAGAAACATTAGCGGGTAAAGAGTGGTTCACATGCCTAACTTCACTTAATAGAGAAAAATTGAATTAAAGAGATGTTTAAAACCTATCATTAGAAATGATTTAGAAAGGTACAAATCTCCAGGAATGTAGCCCAGCAGTGCAGAGCCTGCCTGACAAACACAAGGTTTTGAGTTTGATTCCCAGTACCAAATAAGTAAATAAATACACACATACATAATACATAAATGGTATAAACCAACAGCACTACAGTGTTTTTAAATACTTATGTGAGTAACTGCTAGATTCTAAAAGTGTATTTTTAGATTAGCTATTACAACCTAAAAAAGAATTGTAAGGTCACCATTTAAAATTAAAATAGCATATAAAATATTGGAATACATACATAAAATAGATATTTCTTTAAATTATGAATTAGGGGCTTTTGGATCAAAAAGTAAAATGTATTTCTATGCAACACAGTAAAACGAATATAAAATATTGATCTAGAAAGTTCTTTACAAGTTAAACTGGCAACCAAAAATCACCTGAGAGCTGTTAGAAATATGCAAGTTCACAAATTGCTCCCTAAGATAAGGGGCCCAGGGACCTATGGAGGATGACTCAGTAAAAGCTACCATCCTTTTGTCACTGAGTCTAGTTACAATTAACAGAGTAGAAACAGTAAGACCATCAACAAATACGAGAGAGTGTGGTGCACCCTAAGCAGCAGATCCACAGAATGAGAGACAAGAGTGGGGGTCATCAAAGAAGATACCTGAAGAAGACTCTTGGAGGCTGTCCTGTGAGCAGGATATACAGGGACCTAAGGCAGAACAACTCGAGGGCAAAAAGCAACACTCACAGGTAAAGCATGGCACTTCAAGATACTGTCAGTGTCATGAATAGCAGTAAGTGAGGACAAATAAGATTTCAGGAAAGAGTCTACATGGAGGAAGTAAATTGGCTTCCCCTGAGGTTGGAAGAAGGACTCGGTCAATGAATCCTTCAGGGAAGTGACCATCTTAGTCCTTTGAGAACCAGTTGCTGAAAGCATGGCAGGTGTTGAACAAGTAGGGAAAGTGAGTAGAGGGAAAATTAGAAGAGCCAGAAAGATAGGTCTAGATAATAAATTGGAGCATAAGGTTAGCCCCCATCCTCTGATATTTGAGCGATTTATGTATAATCAGGAAAATAAACACATGACAGCCAGGCCAATTGAGTTTTTCCACCTCTTCTCTTGACCTCAGCAGCAAAATTATATAGAAATATACAAGAAAAGATCCAAAATATTTGGCTATGTTCTACCTAGAAGAGTCTGACTGTTCAGATTTAACCAACAGATCTGGAAAGAAGATTTGGTTTTAAGGTCCTAAGAAAAGGCAGAGGGTTGTTTTTAACCAACTGGCTTGCATCATAACATGGGAACTTTCAGAGTTCCAGGGTTCATGCTCCTCCTTAAGGAAACAAACTCAGAGGTTCCCGGGTAGTCGTGGGTGCATGTGCTCCTGACAGGTGCCAAGGGAACTAACATGCAGCCAACCCTGAGAACCACAGAAGTGCAAGTCCAAAAATCTACACGCAGAAGCAGAGCAGCGTTTGTGCTTTCTTCCTTCTAAACAAAAGACATCCGACTGACATGTATGTTTTTCCAGCCTTGCCCCAGGCTATGGCTGCAAGAGTCTCAGACACCAATAATTCTTTTCCAAAACTTTGTAAACAAAATGAAAGATGGCCTTTTCAGCTGATGCTCAACAGCTATTCCAGCTCAATGCCAATTACACAAAACCTAGACATCCTTGGTTTCCCTGCTCTGTGGCACACCAGACTCAGCTCTCCATATCCAAACTCTTCGGTGTTTAAAGGCAAAGCCCGAACTCTTCATCCAGGGGTTCTTGGTCATTCCTGAAATGGCTCCAGATACTTGTTCAAGCTGGGGCCTCCAATTCTATCTACCATTGCTTTACTATTCCTGTTATTCTTCTTTCTACCTTTCTTTGGCTCCCACATAATCTTCATGACAGAAATTTTTATTTTTACACTTACTTCATGCATTAATTTCTATTCAGACTCCCTACTTGGCTCTCCATTGCTCAGCACCCTATAATTTCTATGAATTTTCTTCCCACTGCTCCTAGTATTGGGAAAGATGTCAGATTTAATGGCACAAACAGAACTGAGTTGTCCAGAAAAGAAGGTTCACTGGATTTGGGTCACTACTGAGTACTAGGATTCTGTGGTCTGGCTATCTGGGGCAATGCTATCTCATGAACTATTTTACCACATAATGTCAATAAGCCTCAATTTCTTCACATGCAAAATGGGGAAATAATAGTCCCTACCTGAGAAGTGTGCATTGAATCAGATAAGGAGGAGCAATTCTTTAGCACAGAGTCTGGCCCCTGTCCAATCTTTGAATAAATTTGAGCTATTTTTGTCAGCCTGTGTTTTCATATACTCTCAAGAATATATTTTGTCTGTTTGGCAAAACAGTAATGTTTAAGAACAAACTGCTTTGTAAACTCTGGTTTTTAGATGACAACACTATACAAAAGCACCATGGAGTTTGAAATCAGAGCACTGAATTTTAAATTGAGCTCAGCCTTTTCCTTCTGGGGTGAATATGACACGCTGTTTGGCCTGTCTGCATCTCAGTTCTCTTGTGCCTAAAGGAAGAATTATAATAATGATGGCATTCTCATATTCTGGAGATTAAAGGAAATGAAATACCATAAAATTTGTTACCTATCAAATTCTATCCAAAAAATAATTGTGGCTAAACTAGTCTTTCCTTTTCATTTTTACTGATTTATTAAATAGCATAAAAATCAAACATTGACATATACACTTACTTATTGAAGATTTGGCTCTTGTGTCCTTGTTCTGTTTTTGTATTTTTTTTCTTCCATCCTGGAATTCAACTCAAGGCAAAGCACATGGCTACACACCCAGTTCTGTATTTGTTAATTTAACAATCAAAAAGTAAGTATGAAAATCTACATTTTAATTTCTTCATCTACATCATCACAGCATTTAACAAGAAAGGTCTTAAGATCTTTGATTCTAAGTTCTAAATTTTTGAAACGTGCTCCTGCTTATATATGAGTATATATACATATACAATTAATAATATAAATATTTATTCTTCTCCAAACTTTCTCTTTACATATACATGAAAATAATAAATAAAAGAAATACAGGCATAGGTTGTTAATAGTTATCTTTAGGTGGTGGAAATATGGATGATTAATACTTTCTAATTTATATTTCAATGTTTTAAATGAAATTAACTATGATAATGTAAAGTCTTAATTATTCCTAAGACATAAAAGCCTATTCCAAATATGCACCCACATACACCTATGCACATGTGTTCAAAAATATACACATCTTTAGGACACATACTGGCAGTGTCCTATTATTGCATCTCATTGCCAAACATATTTTCATCCACTACTCGTTATGTTTAGGAAACTGAAGGGACAGAATGAAATCTTACTTGATATTGAATGACATACTTACAATCTCATGGCTGAAAATTTGAAATCACAAATATACATAATACATATTAGCACTGTTTTATATTCACATAATATAAATCCTTTTCATAGCAAACCTGTCATGTCATAATGACCTCTATGGCCAGATATTAGATAGCAACAAATCAAATCAGACATCAAAACTCACAGCATGGGTGGCTTCATAACCACAGTTAAGGAGGCTTCAAAAATTCAAAGTCAAGGACAAGTGTCTTAAGTTTATATTGGAAAGTTCTGAAAAATGGATCTATTTCAGAAGTAGTTATGCTTTTATAATTGTAACTATTTTAAGTGGACATATGTTTTCCCACATAAAATGTTAGTGTTTTCATTCATAGAAAAAAACCTTTTCAGACATCTTTATCAGTAACATGTATCAAGAACAGCAAATAAGGGGCTGGAGATTTAGCTCAGTGGTTCCAGCACCTGCCTCACAAGCGCAAGGTCCTGAGTTCAATCCTGGTAACCACATAGAATGCTGGGCGTGGTGAGTCACGCCCACCAGCAATCAATACCACATACCACAGTGCGGGGCATGGTGGCTCACGCCTGTAATCCCAGCACTTGGGAGGCGGAGACAGGAGGATTGCTGAGTTCACAGCAGCTTGCCTGGGCTACATAGTGAGCTCAGGGCCAGCCTGAACTACAAAGTGAGACCCTGTCTCAAAAAAAAAAAAAAAAAAAAAAAAAAAGAACAGCAAATAAGTCATCAGTATTGTTGTTCATGTTGCTTAATCTAGAAACCTGTAGAACCATATCAATTTTTTAACATGGACTTGAGGATTTGCTGAGGGTACAACATGCTCAAATGGAGACACTGCAGGTTTGGGAATGTTAATTAGAAACTTTGGGACAGGATAAGGAGGCAAATAATATACTGAAATGTAAGGTAGTTTTGCTGAGAAAGAAACTGTATATACCTTCCTTCTTTCTTGCAAGAGTTTTTAGATCCAACAGTAGTCAGCACAGTCTGAGTTTATGCCTCTTTATCTGGCAGCTTTTATTACCAAGCTATTTTATTCTAAAAATCATCCCAGGCCTGGGGATTTATCTCAGTGGTGCCATACCTGGCTCATAAGCACAAGGTTCTGAAGTCAATCTCTGGTACAAAAAATTTAAAATAAATAAATAATAAAAATAAAAATCACTAAATGATAAATCATGTAATTGCTAGAAGACTCATGAGCCAAAGCACTGTTTTCCTCTTTTGTGGATGACAACCTCACATGGCTTAATTGGCATCAGGAAGCTTTGAAATATGCTTCCAAAATTCTCTGAATATAAATCACACACACACACACATGTGCGCACATACACACATTAACTTTTGGTTTAAGTTTTCTCATTTTATACTCCACATAAATGTAGAAAACATAGAAAGGGCTCATTCACCACCCCAAAATGTCATGGACATTTTTTCTTAGTCATATACATCTGCTTAAATACTTGCGATGATAGATACAGAAATACATGTAGTTTCAGTGCACTGGTTCAAGTAGCATTATTAAGTATCTGTTTAATAAAAGTTTTGCAGTAGTGACTAGGGAAAAAAGTCAAATCAGATCTAATTTTTCCTATAGCCTTGCAATCTGTTCAAAAAGCGAAGGCAAACATTTGTTAAGAGACAAAATGGACAGGCATGATGGCTCACACCTATAATTCCAGCATTTGGGAGGTGGAAGAAGGAGAATTGCTGAGTTTGAGGTTAGCCTGAGCTACATAGTGAGTTCAGGGCCAGCCTGAACTACAAAGCAAGACTCTGTCTCAAAAGAAAAAAAACTAAAACAAAATAAAACAAAAGAGACAAAATGACTAATGAAGAGTAGGAAAATAATTAATGATCTAAGAGTCTGAAGGGAAAAACTAGCTATCCATTGGAATGATTGAAAAGACTAATCAGGCTATATTTTACCTTGAATGCTACCCAGAGCCCTGGGAAAGTTTTCCTCAGGACATCAGGGAACCGTTGGCTATTCCTAAGCAAAAGATAGAATGTGCTCACATAATCTGAGAAATAACTCTGAAAGGTGGCATCCTGAAGATAAATTAATTCCTTAGCATCAGCAAAGACAATCACAATAATTTTCAGTCATTATAGATATTTTTGAACTCCATAGCACCTGTGTAATTGCATTTTGGTTTCCTGTAATCAGTTTCTTCAGTATATTTTGAATCTTCATTGACTTGGTGTTTTTTCTCTTGTACTGTATTTCTTTCTAGGAAAAAAAGTCTCTCAAGATCAGGGACACTATACTATTGTTCTGTGTTTCCACACATACCACGTCTGTGCTATATCTCACTTTGTCTGTTTCTTACACGCACACACACACACAATGAACCAACCAGAAGCCAGTTCTGAGTCTATAGTCTATAGTCTGTAGACAAAGGTTTTAGTTTCATTTTAAACATACTTTCTCATATTCAAATACATAGAAAAGGCTATTGATGGGAACCACAATTGCATAGGAGGAAATATGTCACTTACATCATATTCTAAGTAACATCTCTCATCCTACTGGACTTATGAGAAGCATGCGACAGAGCTCATCACTTGCTCGTCATTATCTGACCTTGAAACATTAGAAAGCTGGGTCCCAACTCCTGATTCTCTTCTTTTGCCTATGGAATTTATTTCAATCCCACAGCTTTAATTCACTATCTATCTGCTCAGGAGACTCAAATTTAATTTTTTTCTTGTACTGCTCTTTGATTTCCAGATGAATGTTGTGCTTTCCTACTTCACATATAAGCTTCGACATCTGATCTGCAACTCCAGCTTTAAATGCTTGCACAGGAAGCTTGATCAGATGGTTTCCACTGAAGTCTTGTGTGTTCTCACTCAAGTCTGACTTATAAGTGGTATTCTATTCTCCCTGTTAGTTGCTCAGACTTTTTTTTAAAGCTGGATTTTAATTATTATTATTATTATTTTTTTTTTTTTTTTGGTGGTACTGGGGATTGAGCTCTGGCTGTTGCTCAGACTTTTAAAACAACTCAGTCTCCTTAACTCCGTCACTGGGACATCTTTCTTTCTCTGATGCCACATATATAATCCAGTAGCAACTTCAGTTAGCCCCACCATGAAAACATATTTAGATTCCAGACCACACCTCCCCATTGCTGTGACTCGAATCTTATAGCTATAAATTTTAGCCTAAATTATTTAAATTGCCTCCAAACTGGTCTATTTCCATCCTTACTTTCACATGATGTCTTTTCCACCACGTGGGGAAGGGGTCTTTCTAAAAATGCAGTGAGTCAGATTGACGCAGGAGAGTTAAGGCCTAACTCCCCAGCTGAAACGCAAGTTCGTGTTCTCTAAAAATCGAAGAATGAATTTTAGGAACAACGGAGGTTTGAGTAGGAAAATTTTATTAAGAGAGAAAGCTTCTGCCTTAAGAGAGACAGAAGGGGGGCCCGGAAAGTGGGTAACCCCCTACCTCACTTTTTAGAGGGCTTTTATGGAGCAAAGCCACGAGGTGAGGCAGGTCTGAAATAGGGGGCTACCAATAAGATTTTAAAGAAGTGGTCAAACTGTGACTAACCAATGGGTAAATGACAAGCATAGTTACTTCAGCAACTCTTTGATTGAATAGGTCTAATGAGAAATCTAGCCCTAGAAGGTCTTGCTTGTCAGGAGACTCCTCCAGGTGGTTTAAGGTCCTGCCCATTATTTGGGGATTTTGTAATTACTGTCTTCCAGGGAGGGGGCTGGATCCAGACCTTGACCTTCAGCCCAGGGAGGAGAATGAGGCCTGTAGTTTCTCATTGATGGTGTTGGCCTTCAGAAGGATCCTCTTTTGCAAGTCTATCAAGGGCTGGCCCTATCTATCTGCCTACATATGTCTAGCTGGCTTTTCTACCTATAATAAGATCATGGCATTTCTTTGCTTAAAATCCTACAATGGTTCCCATCTCACTCAATTAAAAACTCACTCAAATTGAAAACTCACTCAATTAAAATCTCACTCAATTAAAAACCCAACAACTCCTTTCTGGAAGATGGACAAGTCTCGTCCCACCAAAGCTCTGACCTCATCTCTTCCCACTTTCCTCATCATTCTCTCAGCTCCAGTCACTTGGTTCTATGGACTTTCCTCAAATAGCACTTTTCTCTTTCTTTATTCTATGTAGTTTTCCAATTTTGTTCCTCTTTTTCAGATTTCTTGGCCTTACCTCACATATATTATTATTTACTTTCTTGTTTATCTGTCATCAGAATTTTGGCATACAGGTAAAATGAAAGCCAGTATTTTTATCTATTTTATATACAGCTGTATCTTTGTAAGTGCATCAATTATGTGTTTGTGGCACATATTTGATAATAAATATTGAAGAAATTAGTACATAAACACACAGATGAATGAATGTATAAGCAAACAGCAAATCAGTGAACCTTTATCTTGCACATACATGGAGTTTCATCTTTGTAGTAGTTATGAAGGTTTCTATACCAGAGATGAATTCAGCCAATCTAAGTTGTTACTCAGATTGTTACTTCCCTATTTGATGTTTTTCCAAAACAGTACAAGAGTTTGCATGCTTCCTGTCACCACTCCCTGCTCTTAGAATTTACTAATCCTCTTCATAATCTTTTCCACTTTTTTACTAAATGGTAGAATGGGTAAGATCATTAGAAACCATCTAGTTCAAATTATCATTTCAAAGAGAAGAAACTGAGGCTCGGGTTGATGAAATGACTCGATTGAGATTACAGATAGTAAAAAAGATAGAAGAATTAACAGATTTCAGGTTTTTAAAGTTTTATGCCTACTTTTGTCACACAAGAATAGAAGAATCAACATCTGTCTATCTCTGCTTTTCATATGAATGTCCTTCCTGCAACTCTTAGTGTTTTACAGAGGAAACCAAATTTGTAAGTGCTTCAATTGTGACTTTCTCAGAGGGGAAAGAGCTTAGAGATAGAGCTCCCCTCACTCTCACAGATGAGAAGAGGCGAGGATTCGTCTGTGGGCATTGGCAGGGCTGGTGCTTACTGACAGGCCTTGAAAATGGAAATATCTTGCTTGTCCTTTTAACAGGATGTCAGCCAGGGATTTGAGAGAAACGTACTGCAGCCTAGTGGGCTGTGAATATGAGTGGAAATGTCAGAGCTATGAATCAGTTAACACATTTTTATTTAGCATCTTCCTGTGAAAGAGGATAAAAAGACATGGTTCCTATGCTCACATTCCTTTCCATTTCAGAGCAGAGTCCAGAACAGTGTAAGCTCCTGCTAGAGCTTAGACGTTCTAGCATTTCAGAATTGGAAAGTATGACTCAAGTGGCCAGAATGGGGATGGTGCTCATGAAAGACACAGCGCTTAATCTTGTCAAGAAGAGCACTAGAATTTAAGTAGGTGGAGGCGACTGTAATGCACTACTTAATTTTGATCTCAAGTACATTTATATTTTCAACTCATGGGACCCTCAAACCCTCCCTAGAAGGCAGAGGAGCCAGACAGTATGCTTCCACTTCACACAGAGAATCTGAGTCTCCAACCTGTGAAACAGCCCACGTTCTCACATCACAGTAGAGCCAAGGTTCCCCACTCTCTCTCCTAGGATACCTTCCAGGATGCCCTGTTGGAAGACAACTCCTTTGTAACTCTCTACATTCCAAAGATACAGGCTTTAATCCAATCTTGAAAACTCACAAGAATCAAACTTGGCTCCTGCTCCAAGTTCTGCAATATAATTTTTTAAACCCATAGCATCACAAGGTGTCAATTTTGTCTTTTTTGTTCATAAGTAAATGTTGTAACAGCCCTGAGGAGCTGCCCACTTATGAGATCCTGACTCTGAGGCCTATGGATGGAGGGGGCATAGCAGACACAACCCTGATGATGAGAAAAGCACAGATGTCTACCATCTGGTCAGGGGTCCTTATGCCTGTGCCAATTTCCTGTCACTGACAGCCAACACTTGATTGATGGAATTTGGTACTCCATTTTTTTTCTTAGTTCAATATAACCTCGTGAATTCAGATGGCACTTAGCCAAAGCGAGAGAATTTGAACTTGGGCAGGGGTAAAGTTTACCGTCAATGAAATGAGGGTCTGTTAAATAAATTACCAATGTAAACAGGATTGTAAAAGGGACAATTTAATCTACTTACAAGAATAAATTGTTTTCAAGCACTTAAGTTGCATAAATTTACATACAGTGCGCTAATTACAAATGATTGATAGCCAGTCATTCAAACACATCTGGTAGAAGCCCTGTTCTCTAACACTTCACTAGACACTAGCTTGTATTACTTGAAGTACTTGAAAATAGTGCAAGTTTACATTTCTATATGTGTGTATGTATTCACACACTTTTATATAAAAGACAGTTCTTGCTTTTCATCAAACCTTGTTCCTGGAAACTATACCACAAGGAAGATTATCAAACAAATCACTGAAAGCCAAATTATATTTTTAGACAAATACTGTTATAATTGAGACTAGTGTGCTAGACCCATGGATCACACCAAGTAAATCATAGATTCAATCACCATTATGTCACAGCAACCCAAGCTGCACTGACCACAGCTGGAGAAGACAATGAGCATTTTTTGTGCAATTGCTATATACAAGTGTTTTACATGTGTTATCTTAGTCACCAATACATAACCATTAACCAATCATGCCTCCATTTTATGAAAGACAGCTCAGAAACTCAAAGATATTAAGTAACTTGCTTCTAATCACATGGTTATAATCAGTAGAGATAGGAATTAAATCTAAATCTGAATATAAATCCCATGTCTCCTTTTATAACTAAAATAGAACTTTTGCCAAATGGAGGGAGACTGATGGAGGGGAAAAGGAGGGAGAAAAGGGGATAAAAAAGATTAAGATATGTTAGGTGTATGACCAACTCCCCAAGATGAATATAATCATTATGTACTGTAAATATTATATTAATAAAATAAAAAACACTTAATTTAATAAAAAAGCTTAATAAAAACAAGTCTGCCTCTTATGAAAATGCTTTCTGAACTATGAAAATATTCAAAAATATGATATTAAATAGATCGTCTACTGTTGTGATATATTGTTTTTTATGCTTTTCTCAGGTATTGGTGTGTTACTCAGCTTTACATCTCAATAACAAAAGACTTGAATTAAACAAATTCAAAAGAAGAAAGCTTCTTTTTTGGCTTATCAGTTCAGCGTTTAAGCCCACAGTCCACTTAGCCTCATTGATTTAGGCCTGTGGCAATGCGGTATATCACAGCTGAAGTAAGTGGCAGAGGAAACATTTATCTCAAGGTAGCCAGGAAGCAAAGAACAAGAGAAGGGGAATGAGGTTCCACCATTACTTTCAAGGGCCTGTCCTCTGTGACCTCACTTCTGCCAGCTCCTGCCTCCTGAAGGTTCCACTGCTTCCTGATAGAACCATAGGCTGGCATACAAACCTTTAACAGTAGGCTTTTGGGAGCATTCTAGATCCAAACTATAGTGAGTTAGTAACCATTCCATTTCTTCTACCAATAAGCACATTAGAAGTATGTAGTCTATGACCTAAAACCTAGATCAGCAAGTGCCTAAATGTTTTTGTTGCATAAATTTGCACAGGAATGAATTTTGTCATAAATGAGCATATGCCATAAGTATAAAAATAGTCTATGGCTTCAATAAATATTAGAGCATGATCTTTAAAATTACTTTACATTTTACATGTTTATTGGTGATGACAATGGAGAGACACAGAATAAAGAAATGATGTGTACATCAGAGTTGGAAAATAAACTTTTCTTGAAAAAATCCTATAGCTAGAAAATTAATCCCTTGACTTCAGAGTTTACATTCAAATTTCAAACTAATCTTTTTAATTGTGGTGAGACAACATAAAATTGACAATTTCATTCATTTTACATGTCTTAAATCACTGGCATTAAGTACATACACAAGGTTATACATCCCAAAAGGTTTTTATCACCCAGACCAGAAATTCTTTGCTTATTAAGCTGTAACTCCCTATGACTCCTCCTGGCACCCACTAACATCTGTGTGTCTGTTTGCCTCTTCTGTGTACCTCATGTAAAAGGATCACACGTATTTTTTTTTAAACTACATATACTTCATCTAAATAATGGGAAACCCTATTTGCAATTTTTATTTTTTATTTTTTTGAGATAGGGTCTCACTTTGTAGTTCAGGCTGACTCTGAGCTCACTATGTAGCCCAGGCGAGCTTTGAACTCAGCAATCCTACCTCTGCCTCCCAAGTGCTGGGATTACAGGTGTGAGCCACCACTCCTGGCTTCAATTTTAAGAGTAATAAATTGATGTATAGAAAGGTCTCTGCTTCGGTCCTTTTGTCTTTTATATTTGCTTTCTTCTTCCATTGTATTTAACAATATAAAAGACAGGCTTGCTGGTAAAGATTTAGCAAGTGGAATCAGAAAGACACACATAAATGTGCAAATAGGGACAATTGCTAGGGCTGGTATAGCACAGGCTGGTGTTCGTACTCATCAGTGATGGCTCATATTGAGAGGTTCACATCTATCAGTGACAGTGTGTGCATGAAAGGTTCATGTTCACCACAAGGTGAAGTTCATATTCATATCAACGCCCCTTCTCTTCTCCAATCTCTGCTTCATCTTTCCCTTTCTTCAGTTAGCCATCCTAAGGAACCAACAAGTGAACATATAAAAGTAGTGTAACGGGGTGTATTCATTAGGCAATGTTGAATAATAAAAAGAGCAAGAGTAGATGTCAACATGCCAGGAAATCAGCAACATTTTTACTTTTTTTCACAGCCTTCACACCAGTTCGACTGAAACTGCTTTGAAAGGTGCTGTATGAGTCATTAAAAGTCACTCTGTGAACTCTGAGGTCAGCAGCCTGAAGATGGAGCTCAGCCACCTGCTCTCGCAGGGAAGCGCCTTCCTGTTTTACTCTTCCAAGGCATCTCCACGCTCAGCAGAGCCTCTTCATTATCCGTTCCCCCTACTGAGGAGCGTCTCTTTGTTAATGTCATCACATTACTCCTCATCAGCTCTCCTTCCACTGGGTTGAATAATTCCATCACCACTTTTGAAGTTAAACACGTCAAATATTTATAGGCTGTAACTGGAAAAGTTTGGAGCTAATGGATCATGTTTCTACCTGAGGGATTCCTTCATTCCACAAAATTACTGTAGGCGCGTAGTCTTTAATCCTCCATTATTTTTGATTTCTCCAAGTTAAGCATCTGTGGGTGGAAGTGAATTTAACTGACACATCCAAGCATCTTTTGAAGATAAAGATTTTTTTCCTGCTTGTAACATTTGGGTGTTTAAGAGGACAAATTGGCTCTGTACTTTCTGGCATAGAAAATCTGATTTGGCCAAACAAAATATTAAGACTGAAGAGATACAGCTGGTTCTTGAACCGGAATTCAGGTAATTCTTGTTAAAAGATATTGCTAGAGGTTTATATTATTCAGTGAATAAGCAGCTGTGAATTGTCAAGTAAGACAGTGAAAGGGGTTTATAAAATATGAAATATGATAAAAATAAAACAGTATTAATAGGAATTGTATTGAGTTGTTTGTATATGAAGCTTTATGTACCTTAAACTAAAACTTAAAAAGAATAACAATACTGGATATATGTAAAATTTATTGTATTAAATGTATCCTTTTATTGAAAATATAAGACCATCACAGTGAACATTATTATTGTAATAAGAGTAGCTCACATTTGTTGAAGGTTTGCTTCATGTCAGTATGTAAAGTTAAATGTTATACAAAGATTAGATCAACCATTAAAACATCTCTTAAAAGACTTTCTCTAATGTACAAGTGAGCAATTGGCACTTACAAAGGTTATTATCTAACACCACTCTACTGTATGAATTCAGTTCTTACAGTACTTTCCATTTTTTTTGACACCATGATATATTCCAGTTACTGAATAGTTGGAATACATCTACAACCTTTCTCTTAACTAAACCCACATAGCCTCCCGGTTTTGAGCTCCTTAGAGAGTTTGGCCTTTCCACTATTAACTACGCAATGTCCCATCTTCATCCTGTCTCTGGGACAGCCCCCTCCTTCTCCTAATAGGGTGCTGCAGGTTTCCCATACATTTAAAACCAGAAGAACCTAAGTTTGTATGTATGAGGTTCAATATGCACAAAGTGTGGAACTAAGAAAAAAACATCTGAGCAAAATGAAAACGGGCTGCTGCTGAAACGACGGTGCTGGTCTTTTGTTTGTCATGGTTTACATCTAGATGTCCCCCCACAAATGCTTCATGCATTCAGAGCCAGGGCTTTTGGAAAATGGTTGGATTATGTGGGTTTTATAAGTGACTGAATACTGGGAGGTAGGAGTCTGTTTAGAAGAGGTAGGTCAGTGGGCGCATGACCTGGTCAGCTTTATGTCCCTTCCCAGCTCCTCTCTTCACCTTCTGCTTCTTGAATGCCATAAGTGAGCAGATTTCTTCCATCAGGCACTTCTGCCTGGATCTGACCAAACCTGCAAAGACTGAAACTTTTTAAACCTGAGCAAAAACAAGTCTCTCTCCCTTTAAGTTGCAGGTATCTTATATTTTATTCCAGGGACAAGTGAAGTGATGAAGACATCAGTTCTTTTTGTTGTTGTTGATGTTTAGTTTTAGGAGAAGCAGCTATTTAAAGTGTTGAAAGGGATGGAGGAGCTGTATTAAATGAAAATCAGATTAGTGGTTTCCTGTGGGCCTCTTAGTTTATGTGTTTTATGAATCTATGAGTCCATCTTTGCAAACATGTCAGAATGAAGTACTTACTCCCTGATTAATTTCTAAGTTCAACACACTATTGGAATCTTGCAAGAAATCTGGATTTTTTTAGCTTGTGTTTGGATCACTTGTTAAAATGTTTTATTTAAATTACCAGAACTTAAGTGGCACAATAAAAGCAATCCTTAAAGGGAAGTTAATAATTGTTAAGGCCACATCAGAAGAATAGAACAAGCCCAAATAAATAATACAATGATGCATCTCAAGGTCCTAGAAAAATAAGAACAATTCAAATTCACAGCTCATGCAGAGAAGAAAATTATAAAGATCAGAGCAGGAATTAATAAAATTGAAACTAGAACAACACAAAAAATTAAAATTAACATGATGGTTCTAACAAAGAGATAATGAAATAAACAAATCCTTAGCCAATCTTACCAAAAAAGAGTAATGAAAAGACCTAAATCAGTACAATAAGAAATAAACAAGGTGATGGGCTGGGGATTTAGCTTAGTGGTTCCAGTGTCTGCCTGGAAAACACAAGGACCCAAGTTCGATCCCTGGTACCACATATCACAATGGCAGGTGTGTTGGCTCATGCCTATAATCCCAGCATGTGGGAGGCAGGAGTATTGCTGTAAGTTCAAGGCTAGCCTGGGTTACATAGTGAGTTCAGAGCCAGTCTTAACTACAAAGGGAGACTTTGTCTCCAAAAAAGAAAGAAAGAAAGGAAGGAAGGAAGGGAAGGAGAAAAAGAAAGAAAGAAAGAAAGAAAGAAAGAAAGAAAGAAAGAAAGAGAGAGAGAGAGAGAGAGAGAGAGAAAGAAAGAAAGAAAGAAAGAAAGAAAGAAAGAAAGAAAGAA
>PVIC010020412.1:0-29539 GCA_004025085.1 Thryonomys swinderianus | reverse complement strand
CACCCCCAGCCCTGCCCTAGAGAGCTGTTACGTGTCTTGGACTCCGTGCCCTCGCCTTGGTCACAGTGCCAAGGACAAGGTCACCTGGCTCCTGGGAGGCAGAGTGTCCGTAACATTCAGAGAGACAAGACCATCACCAGGTTTCTCAAAGGAAACGTCCTTGAGAGCATGCACAGGTCACCGCAGGTGTGGCAGGACGGTCCCGAGTGTGGCGGGCCGTGACGGCTGCTCCCCAAAGATGGCGGCTGGCAGTAAGCCAGAGACTGCTGCTTAATACGAACCAGCTGCCCGCAGCCTCATGTGGTATCGCCTGCTCGGTGGGAGGGGCCCCACGGATCGCCCGTGCTCGGTGGGAGGGGCCTCGAGAGGAGAATGTATATACGCACCCGATGGGTGGGGGTGGTAATGGTAATAATAAAGCTCAAGCTTGCACTCCGTGGTTGCGCCTCTCTCTGCGGGATCAGCGAGGGTCGTGACAACTGGGGCCGAAACCCGGGACGCTCTCTCGGGGGAACGGAGGAGCAACGATCTGGTAAGGTCTGGGGACGCGCAGCAAGACTAGGTTTGCCCCTTGTAGGGCGGAAGTTTGCTTTCAAGCTAGCAACAAGATTTGAGAACCTAGGGGTTCAGAAAGTTCAAAAGTAAAACTAGAAAATGCTTTACAAGATCTATTACAAGCAGGAGGAACCCCCCTAAAGACAAAGATGGCTCGAGCCTTTTTACAGACAGTGGCCTCAAGGACCCCTTGGTTGGTAGAAGAGGGTTTGCTTAACATACCGCAGTGGGAACATTTGGGGTCAGAATTACGGGCCGCCGATGAGACGGAGCCACTGCCTACTGGTACCTTGGCCATTTGGGCTTTGGTCCGCGGCTGCCTCCACAGCGATCGAGCGAGCCACCGGGGGCCATTGGAAAGGGGAGCAAGGGTCTTAGAGGAGGGCAGGGAAGAGGTTGGTGCCAGTCAAGTCCTTGCTCGGCTTAGTATGGCCTCTAGCTCAGATAGCAGCAGCAGCTCTGAGAGTGCTGGCACTTCCTCTTCCTCAAGTTCCTCCTCCGCCAGCGAGTCAGAGTCCAGCTGGTCTAGTGAGGCAGATAGGAAGAAAAAGGAGAAGGCTGAAAAGGCCGAAAGGGCTAAGAAAGGGAAAAAGAAAAAAACACAAGCAGGGAAGGGAGGAAGCAACGGGAACAGGCAGGAGAAAAAGGGGTGGAAGCTTCTGCGCCCTCACCGCCTTACAATGTCATAGCGCCTCCTAAAGAGGACATTAAAGGATGGTCGGATTTGCGCGAGGGAGGTATGCTATTTCCCGTGTTTGAGGATGCAAATCAACAAAGGTACCATCAAAACATAGATTTCAAACACATAAAAATGCTCAAAGAAGCGGTGCAAGCATATGGTCCACAGGCAGCCTATACCCTATCCTTAGTAGACTCCATATCCACAAATGTCGCCCTGGCTCCCGGTGACTGGATAAACATAGCCAGAGCTCCCCTCTCTGGGGGACAATATCTCCCATGGAAAGCGGCCTGGCACGAGCTTAGCCAAGGCATGGCCTGAGAGAATTTAGCCTCCGGGGGCCACGTGCGCACTGGACTGTGAATATGTTAACGGGCCAAGATCGAGTCACAGGAGTGAATAATCAAATAGGATCCCCCCCTGAGGTGTATATACAGATCACGAGATGCGCCACTCGGGCCTGGGGAGCACTCACAGGCAGGGGAGATCTTGGAGGCCATCTCTTTAAGGCAGTCCAAGCACCAAGTGAGCCGTTTGCAGATTTTGTGGCCAGGCTCATGCAGACCGCTTCTCGAGTGTTTGGAGACACGGAACAGGCTGTGCCTCTGATTAAACAGCTTGCCTTCGAGCAAGCTAGCAAGGCGTGCCGAGAGGCTATCCGCCCATGGAGAAGCAAGGACCTCACCACCTGGAGCAAACTCTGCAGAGATATTACAGAGCTTTCCTATAATCAGCAAATGCAGGGGCAAGTGCTTGCAGCTGCTATAGGTAAAAGCCTGCAGGGTAAGACCCAAGACCAGGGGAAGGGTAAAGCAAAGAGAGCATGCTATCCATGCGGACAGGGAGGACATTTAAATTGAGACTGTCCCCAAAAAACAGGGAAAAAACCTGGGCTTTGTCCCCGTTGCCGCAAGGGCAATCACTGGGCTTCTGAGTGTAGGTCTGTAAAGGATAAGGATGGAAACTCTCTCGGTCCTATAGAGACAAAAAACGGACCGTGGGGCCCCTCGTCCCAGGGCCCCCAAATGTATGGGGTGATTCAACAAGGCAACCCTCCTCCGATTATACAACAGGTGCCTCGTACATGGTACCCCCCGAGCTCCCTCGGCGCGCAACCAGTGGCAGCGCAGGATTAGATGTCCGAGCTGCAATCCACCTGGTCCTTACCCCTGACCTGGGGGTGCAGGCAGTTGAGACAGATTTCTCTGATGCCATTCCACATGATCACGTGGGCATCTTGCTTGCCAGAGGTTCTGCAACCCTGCAAGGATTGATGGTACATCCGGGGGTGATTGACCCTGATTATAAGCCACCTGCTATTACTTTCTGCCCCCAAAGGCATTGTGTCATCCACCCTGGTGACGCAGTAGCTCAGATGTTGATCTTGCCCAGTAAGCACTCCGCTTACCCCACTAAGGCTCAAGAAAGATGTGGCGGCTTGGGCTCCACCGGGTCCCCCCTTGCATGTGCTAGCCTTACTCTACATGAACGCCCTGTCTGGGAGCTCACCATACATGGAAAGATATTTTCAGGACTCTTAGATACTGGAGCAGATAAATCCATCATCCATAAGAATGATTGGCCCAGAGATTGGCCTTTGCAACGGTCCAACCAGACCCTGAGAGGGCTGGGGTGGGCCTCAGATCCAGAAATCAGTGCAGGAATTCTTCCTTGGAAAGATCAGGAGGGCCACTCGGGTCATACAGCCCTATGTCCTTCCGATCCCCATTAGCCTCTGGGGACAGGATGTCTTAACACAATTAGACCTACGGCTAACAAACCAAACAGAGACGTGCAGCAAAGCTGCTCAATACATCATGCAGCGTCAGGGCTATAACCCAGGAAATGGGCTAGGACCCGACAAACGAGGTCCTGTGCAACCCCTTATTCCCTCAGAGACTCGCTATGGAACCCAAGATAGGTGAGGACTGGGTTTTTCTTAGGAGCCACTGATCCAAATCCAATCCCTCCAATTAAGATTACCTGGAATACTGGGACGCCAGTCTGGGTGCCCCAGTGGCCCCTTCCTAAAGAAAAGTTAGAGGCAGCCCAGAAATTAGTTCAAGAACAGCTAGATGCAGGACACCTGTGCCCGTCCACTTCTCACTGGAACACGCCTATGTTTGTGATAAAAAAGAAATCAGGGGGGCCGGAGGGTTAGCTCAGTGGTTCCGGCGCCTGCCTCGCAAGCGTAAGGACCTGAGTTCGATCCCCAGTTACCACATATAATGCTGGGCGTGGTGGCTCACGCCTGTAATCCCAGCACTCGGGAGGCAGAGACGGGGAGGATTGCTGAGTTCGCGGCGGCTTGCCTGGGCACCATAGTGAGCTCAGGGCCAGCCTGAACTACAAAGCAAGACCCTGTCTCCAAAAAGCAAAAAAAAAAAAAAGAAATCAGGGGCTTGGCGCTTGCTTCAAGACTTAAGGGCAGTTAATGCATGCATGCAACTGATGGGACCGATTCAGCTAGGGCTCCCTCTCTTGGCTGCCCTCCCTCAAGGCTGGCCGTCTATTGGGATAGATATCAAGGATTGCTTCTTTTCCATTCCTCTTCACCCTGAGGATATGCCTCACTTTGCTTTTTCAATACCCTCCTTGAATCATGAACAACCCGATCAAAGGTATGAGTGGACAGTCCTTCCTCAGGGGATGGCCAATAGCCCTACCCTATGTCAGATATTTGTGGATCGAGCCCTGTGCCCAGTGCGTGGTCGATTCCCCGGGGTTCGAATCATCCACTATATGGATGATGTGTTACTTGCTACAGCTGACAAAAAAAATCTAACTCAAGCCTATCGGTGCCTAATAGATCAGTGTAATTTACATGGACTTCAAATCTCCCCAGATAAAGTTCAGATGACTGATCCCAAGCAATATCTGGGGTCCCGGTTGTCTGACAGAGCGGTTGCCCCTCTTAAAGTTAATATTCGGACTGACCAGCTTCATTCTCTGAATGATTTCCAAAGGTTGTTAGGAGATATCAATTGGATCCGACCCTATCTTCAACTCACCAATTCAGAGCTCTCGCCTTTGTTTGACCTTCTTAATGGTGATCCAGATCCAGCCTCGCCTCCCATGTTAACTCCACCTGCGCGGGCTGCTCTCCGATTGGTGCAGGCCTGACTCCAAGAAGCTCAGGCGGGTCGTATTAATCCTGACAATCCCTTGCTGTTTACAGTTCTTCCTACCACACAGTCCCCTTCTGGGGTTTTCTGGCAAAATGGACCCATATCCTGGGTGTACCTATCACATTCTCCAGGCAAAGTCCTGCCCTGGTATCCAGAAGCGGTGGCCTCCTTAGTGTTAAAAGCAATCAAGCTAGCCCTACAGGCCTTTGGCAGACAACCTGATACCATCATACAACCCTATTCTCCATCTCAATTACAGTGCCTTGCAGCTTGTAACGCAGAGTGGGCGGTTGCCATGACCACATTCCTTGGAGCGTTTGATACGCATTATCCTAAACATCCATGGCTCACTTTTGTAAGAAATAATCCTGTAGTATTCCCCCGTGTTATTCGCCAAGAGCCTATTCCAAAGGCACTTACGCTCTTTACTGATGCTACCACAAAGGGGCGCGGAGCAATGGTAGGTAAAGATACCCGTCTTCAACTCCAGCTTGACCCTTCCTACTCTCCCCAGTTGGCTGAGCTAGCAAGTCTTACCGAGGCGCTTCGCCGGTTCCCATTACAACATTTAAATATCTTTTTTTTTTTTTTTGCTTTTTTGAGACAGGGTCTTGCTTTGTAGTTCAGGCTGGCCCTGAGCTCACTATGGTGCCCAGGCAAGCCGCCGCGAACTCAACCATCCTCCTGTCTCTGCCTCCCGAGTGCTGGGATTACAGGCGTGAGCCACCACGCCCAGCATTGTGGCATGCGGTGTTGATTGTTGGTGGGCGTGTCTCCATGCCCAGCATTATATGTGGTTACCGGGGATCGAACTCAGGTCCTTGCGCTTGCGAGGCAGGCGCCGGAACCACTGAGCTAACCCTCCGGCCCAACATTTAAATATCTTAACAGACAGCTCCTACACCGTTCAGGCCTGCCGCGTCATTGAATGTGTAGGGACCATCCCTCATGCATCCAAAGCAAGCGATCTTCTAAGGCATCTACAAAAGTACTTTGGGCGAGACAACATCCAGTATTTATAGGACATATCAGGGCACATTCTAATCTTCCAGGTCCCTTGGCAAAAGGAAATCATTTGGCTGATAGCCTTGCAAGGGCTAACTGGGAGGGCCTTATATCTTCCCCCCTCCAATTGGCTACCGATTTTCATGCAAAAGTTCATGTTAATGCCCACACTCTCTGCCTCCGCTTCAAGATCACAAGGGCTGAAGCCCATGTGATTGTGCTGCAATGCCGATCTTGCGTTACTCAGCTCCCAAGCCCCCCTCAAACTGGCATTAACCCCCGCGGTCTCCAGCCTCATCTACTCTGGCAAATGGACATCACCCACTATCCGCCACTGGGCAAACCAAAATATCTGCATGTGTCCGCTCACACCTATTCAGGTATCATCTTTGCTTCCTCCCATTCTGGTGAAACGGCCTCTCATGTGATACAACATTGCTTACAGGCCTTTGCAGCATGGGCCCAGCCCACAGTCCTCAAAACAGACAACAGCCCCGCATATACTTCCAACCAATTCAGACAATTTTGTGCACAGCTAGGAATAAAACACTCCACAGGCATCCCTTACAACCCACAAGGCCAAGGAATCATAGAACACGCCCATAACACCCTCAAGCATCAGCTAGAAAAAAAGGGGGAGAAGAGACCCTGGGGAGAACTGAAAGGGAAGGCCTGGCCATTGCCCTTTTTACCCTAAATTTCCTTTCCCTCGACACTCAGGGCCTCTCCGCAGCCGAACGCCATGCGGGTGTGGGACCTCAAAGAGCTCATCCCCCGGTCCTTTGGAAGGACCTGGTGACGGGGCTTTGGAAAGGCCCAGACCCAGTGCTAATCTGGAAGAGAGGAGCAGTTTGTGTTTTCCCACAGGACCAGGAGTCTCCTATTTGGGTCCCGGAATGCCTAGTGCGCCTCGGCCCGCGGGCTGAGCGGACTGCAGACCGAAACTATGAGGAGTCTCGTCGCCCTGTTGCTGATGATATCGGGAGCCCTCAGTCACCTCCGATAGGTGTGGGTAAGAGAGCCTCCAGTCCTCCAGGCAGTGGGGAATGATGCACCTTTCTTTCCCTCTATTTTCTCTTCTCCGGTCGTGTCTAAGAAAAGCCAGGCGCCCCGGTAGACCACCCTTCCTTTTCCTTTGTTGGAACGGGTCTGTCCCATCAGAAGGAACTCTTAACTGTTCTGTTGAGAATTGTTCCCTCAGTGCCTGCTGGAATTCCTTGACGAATGCAGTCCTTGTCCGCATCCCTGCTTGGCTGCCGGTCCCCGTTGAAGCACCAGAAATAGTGATATATCCGTACGTGCGCCATAAAAGAGACTTTGGGATAACCGCCGATGTTGTTGTCGCCATCAGCACAGCTGTCGCCGCTGCAGCAGCCGTGGGGTTCGCGATTGCTCAAACAGCGCTGATTGCAGCCACGGTGGACCATCTCGCCGAAAAGACTGGGATAGCTTTAAGTACAGCGCAGGACCTTAGTATACACTTGCAAACAGGCATTTTGAACCTCAATCAACAAACGGCACTGCTACAAGAACAGGTGGACATGCTGTGGGCACGTTTCCACTATTCCTGTGATGTGACTCACCCTCACGCCTGTATTACTGCCGTGCCTGTGTCTAACTTATCTCAGGCCACTAGAGCCTCACAACAGATCATCAACAGGCCTTGCAATTGACAGTTTTACAACCTCACCAAGCAGCAGCTGCGCGATGATATCCGCAGCGTCAATGAGACACGGGTCCCCACGGTACCTGGGACCTCCTTTTTGCTACTCTGGGTCAGATGTTTCAGACCTGGGCCGGGACGATCTCACTGGGCCTTCTGCTACTTTTGGGGGCCATGGCCGCCACACTAGCCTTGCGTTGGTGTTGTCAAGACCAGCGCCGACATACTCGGCATCTGGCCTTTGCAGTGCGTGCACTCAAGGCCGGCCAGTCTCCTCAGGTATGGCTCAGCATGCTGGACCGGTAGTCAGAGACGGGTAATGATGTCTCTTTGGGACCAACCTAAGACAGGCATGGAAGCATACCTCTTCCATGGCCCATGACGGGTAAGGCGTACTCAAGAGAGATACAACCTAAGGCAGGCACGGTCCCTATGAGCCTCTTAGAAAAACAAAATGTGGCGGGCCGTGATGGCTGCTCCCCAAAGATGGCAGCTGGCAGTAAGCCAGAGACTGCTGCTTAATACGAACCAGCTGACCGCAGGCCTTATGTGGTATCGCCCATGCTCGGTGGGAGGGGCCTCGAGAGGAGAATGTATATAAGCACCGGATGGGTGGTGGTGGTAATGGTAATAATAAAGCTCAAGTTTGCACTCCATGGTTGCAGCTCTCTCTGCAGGATCAGCGAGGGTCGTGACACCGAGGACTGGAGACAGGACCCGGCCGCACATGTCCCCGGCCCCAGAAAGTAAGTTCTGATACTAAAATTTGCACCACGATTTAAAGTGAATCTGTGCTATCAGGTTAAAAGAAACTCAGCAGCGGAGTAGGGCCGCTGAAGCTGTGCAAACCCGAGAATCAAAAAGTCAGAAAAGAGGAGAGAAGATGTGCCTGAGGGTTTATTCAAAAGTACTCATGGCAACAGATCCAGTTGTAGAATTTCCTGATGTATGTTTGTGTATTGTGTGTGTGTGTATCTTATTTTCTTTTGGAAATATGTCCATATATATCATCACATTTATTTTAGGAATAAGTAGCAAGATTTTTATATTTGCAACAAAATAGCTGCATTTAGATTAAAATGTTTAACAGAGAAAAACATTGTTTTTTGTTTTTGTTTTTTTTTAAGACAAGGTCTCCCTTTGTAGTTCAGGCCGGTCCTGAACTCACTATGGAGCCCAGGCAAACCTCGAACTCAGCAATCCTCCTGCTTCTGCCTCCCGAGTGCTGGGATTACAGGCGTGAGCCACTACACCCATCACTGTGGTATGTGGTTACCAGGGATCGAACTCAGGACCTTGCACTTGCAAGACAGATGCTAGAACCACTGAGCTAAATCCCTGGTCCCCATTAAGTTAATTTTTAAAACAAAATTTCAAAGTGGAAAAGGCAGGGAAAATCTTTCAAGATAGAAATATTATGTGTACATTTCTTTAAAAAGAATCATGCATATACAAGCAATTTAGGATATTTAAGGTGAATGCAGAGCCTTGAATTGGGATCAATAGATTTGGTTACTACTGAAAGACACAGAAAGTGCTAGGAATACAATACACTTAGAAAGAGTTAGTAATTTAAACCCTACAGGCTGAGGATTTAGCTCAGTGGTTCCAGCATCTGCCTGGCAAGCACAAGGTCCTAAATTCGATCCCTGGTACCACACACCACAATCCTGGGCGTGGTAGCTCATGCCTGTCATCCCAGCACTTGGGAGGCAGAGGCAGGAGGATTTCTGTAAATTCAAGGCTAACCTGCGCTGTGTAGTGAACTCAGGGCCAGCCTGAACTTAAACCAAGACGCTGTCTCAAAAAAAAAAAAAAAAAAAAAAAAAAGGAATTTAAGCCCTGTGTTAAGAGCAATTGATTTGAAACGTTTTCTAATGGTTAAGCATCTTATGTGAGAGCAAAAAATTGCATCTTGTTATTTTTAAAAATATTGTTCTGACTTTCTGAAAATGTTAACATAATCACACTGACCAGATTCCTGTTGTGGTTCGTGGACAGCCACACTGTTGGTGATCACAGGGGAAACAAAGGCGGTGGGTGCAGTGCGGGGGCAGCACTGACCCACGCAGAGCACCGCAAGAGCCCAGCGGGACAGAAGCATTTCCCCGAAGAATAATCAGAGACTGAGTGATGCCATTTTTACATTACCTTACGTACCCCAAGACAATAAAAAGGCATCGTCTCAAGGAGCTGTCCACAGGAGTTCCCTGGTGAGTGGTACGTCCCCTCTCCCACGGGAGGGGAACCGAGGCGGTGCTGACCAGGCCTAATAAGTGACCGCTCACAGCTGGCCTTCTTTCCCTCAGACTCGCACTGGATGGCACCAATGCGATTACTAGCTCCTGGTAGATGCCATGAGTCTGAGAGGACCCACCATATTCTTCTCTCTTTTGAAAGAATGGCCTTGCTCTAAGCCATCTACACGGGTGCAGCTCTAAAACTGGTGGCCAAGTACTAAGATCTGAAGCCTGGGCATGGCCTTAAAGGGCGGTGCATTCCCTTGGGCCAAAGATGGGAACCAAAGCTGGACCTGAGCTGTGGCGGAAAATGGCCCAGCGCCCAACTCCCAAGGCTGGTGCCATCCCTCTAGTTGTTTCCCTCATCTTGGACACCACCATGGATTTGCACAGTTTATGAGGATGGCACAGGACACTATGATTCCTCTGACACCGTCAAAGCATGTAGCTGTCTCCAGAGCAAGGGAGAGCAGCCGCGCAGGGATGGTAAGAGGAAAGGAAGGCCGCAGACATCACGGCGCAGTGGGTGCCGGCACCCATGTTTATAGCAGCACCTTTCATAGTAGCTCAGCCTTGGAAGCAGCCTGTGTGCCCGCCCGCAGACGACTGGGTAAAGCACACAGGCTGTTTGCACAGCACGGTGCTGCTGTGCTATGAGCTTGAGCTGTTTGTACGAAAATGGATACACCTTGAGACCAGACTGTTTAGTGAGCTAAATCAGACACAGAAACTTAACTATCACACGGTTTCTCTTACAGGAGAGACGCAAATTCTAAATAAAGAACAAAATAAAAGGTAGAAACGAAGCTGGCGTGGTGGCGCACCCCTGTAATTCCAGCTCTTGAGAGGCAGAGGCAGGAGGACTGCTGTGAGTTCAAGGTTTGCCTAGGCTACACAGTGAGCTCAGGGCCAGCCTGCACTATGAAGCAAGACCCTGTCCCCCAAAAATCCTTTTAAAAAATGAAATGAGCACTTACTGTGTGCCAGGCATTCTGCTAAACAGTAAAAGGGCAGGTCACGCCCTTGTGGTGCTGAAAAGATTGTGAGGATATTAGCTATAAATGACCTTAATGTACCAGAAATAAGGGTAGGTAAATCAATGTAAACTTGGAGGAGATATAATTTACTCTTCCTGAGCAGACAGGAAAGATGCCTTGTCACTTATAACTATATGATTAGAATTCAACTAGAAAGATTTTTTTTTTAAAGGAGGGGATTTTAAAAATGCTTTATTAGTACTGGTGATTTAGTTCAGTGGTTCCAGTGTCTGCCTTGCAAGCACAAGGTCCCAAGTTTGTTCCCCGGTAGCCACACACCACAGTGCCAGGCATGTTGGCTCACACCTGTCATCCCAGCACTCGGGAGGCAGCGGCAGGAAGATTGCTGTAAGTTCGAGGCTGCCCGGGGCTACATAGTAAGTTCAGGCCAGCGTGAACTACAAAATAACACCCTGTCTCAAAAAACAAACCGAAACAAACTAACAAAAAAAAATAGTTGGCTTTGGTTTAATTTTTTCTTTGTATCAGGTTGTTATAGGAGAGGGAATGGGTACAGATCCTTTCCATCCTTCACTTTGTTCATAGGGCTATTGTAAGGGATGCATTTGGCGGTACAAGATTGGGTTCTCACGGTTTAAATGTATGCTAGACAGAAAAAAACTTACTTTTTGTTCTTTGAACTACGACCGATCTGGGCGGGACCCGCGGAGAGGCGGCTTGCCCTCGGTGGCCGTCCCTTCGCTGTTGTTTAATGCAGGCGCCTAACCAGGTGTCAGTCTTGGGAAGAACTGCGGGCTCGGAAGTGGATTGTTGCCACGAGGCGTTGCCAGGCAACGGAGTGGGCGTTGCCGGGCGACCCGAGGCATTACCGAGCGACAGGGGCGGGGCCCCGTCGGGCGGGCCGGACACCTCCAGTTCCCCACCTTGCCAGGGCGGCCGCGCCCTCGAGGACCCGGGAGGACAGTGGCCGGCGTCCAGGGTAAGAGCGGCCGCGAGCCCCACCGCAGGCCGCAGCGGGCCTCTGCTTGGGAGGGGCGAGCCACGCGCTCCCCAGACCCTGGTGCCCACAGGGGCCTGTCTGCCGCCAGGCCAGGCAGTGGCTGTTTCCGGGACAGAGACCTGAAGAGGGGTGCAGCCCGGCAGAGCCCCTACTCGGCATCCTCCCTTCCCTCCTACAGTTTTTTACGAAAAAGTTGGCGAGAGGTTCCCTCTAAGTCACCGAATTGCCCACACTGGCCACAAATCTGGTATCCTCCTGCCTCAGCCTCCCAGAGTGTTGGCATTACAGGCGTGAGCCACTCTGCCCTTATGTTTCAATCCCTCTGTGCACGTACTCCAGGGGGGCAGGTGCGTTAACACGTCTCGGTTCCCAGACACCCTGGATACTATCTATCTATCTATCTATATATATAAAATGTGTGTGTGTATATATGTGTATATATATGTGTGTGTATATGTGTATATATATATGTGTATATACACACACACACACACACACACACACACATATATATATATATATATATACTCTTTAGACAACAGTAAACGACCAGCGAATGCGCTGACGCCTCCTTCCGCGGCTCTCCAGCGAGCCCTCCGGCCAGCCCCGCCTCCCTCCGGCCAGCCCCGCCTCCCTCCGGCCAGCCCCGCCTCCCTCCCCCAGCCCCGCCTCCCTCCGCCCCAACGCTCGGTTAGAGTCGCCCAGTCGGTCCCCGGGCTCCTCCCCCCGCCGGAGGCGGCGCTGCGGACCCCAGGGCTGCTCGGTGCGGGGATGCCGCCGGGCCGCAGAGGGGGACCTCGGGGTCGCTAATGACTGGGGGACGTCGCGGCGCTTTGCTATGAAGCGACCTCGTCTCCTCGTCGCTGACAGCCGTCCGGTCGCGCTTGCTTTGCTCTGGGTCTGGGGCGCCCAGCTCAGCCCTGGGCGGCGTCGGCCCGTTGCGCGGGGCTCCCGCCCCCCCCAGGCGTCGCGCCTGCTTCCTTTCTTCCCTTTCCGTCTGTCTGTCTCCCCTCCCTTCTGTGCCTCCCCTTTTCATTTCCTTTATCTGTCCCCCCCACCCGCCCGCTGAGCTGCGCCCGCCGCGCCCCTCCCCCGCGGATGTGGGGAGCCCGCGCTGGGCGGCGCTTCGCACCCGGGGAGCCCCGCTCACGCCTGCGCCCCCCGCAATCCTCCCAGGGCCCTCGGGGCTCCGAGGATCGACGGCCCCGCCGTGGCACTAAGGGCTGGCGCGCCCCGCGTCCCCTCCGAGGTAGGCACACCTGCGCCCGCAGCTGCCCGCCCGGGTCCCGGGCTCCCCGTCCGGGCACATTTGGCGCAGCAAACGGAGAATTTGCGCTTCTTTTAACATAGCGAGTTAGTTGGCTTCCTTCCCAATCTCGAAGCATTGCTAATTGCAAATGGATTTTGCTAAAGATACTACCTGGGCAACGCCCACCCTTTATTTCCTGAGCTGTACTTTGCAGGAGCCTTGGGAAGGCAGAGCTAACAGCTCCTAGCTTCCGGGAAGCTGGCACCCCTGACAACCTCCTCGCCATCCTCGCCGACGCCCGTCACCCTCTCGTGTGAACGGGCCCATCTGCTTTCCATCCCCGTTCAGCGGAGAGGGAGGCCTCAAGGGCGCTGCTCCCCGAGTGTCCCTGGCTTACAAGACTGAAACGGCCGGGGTGTCCGCCGGGAGGACTTCAGAACGCAGCTGAACTCCGTCCTCATCCCACGGAACCCAAACCTGCGGGGTTTCTCTTAAGCTCTGGGAACCGGGGCCTCACAGATGCTCGGCGAGCTTTCAGCCTCTGAGCCTCACCGTCCACTATTTTTAAAACGTTCCTGGATTCTTAGGTGGAGATTGGATACATATTATCCCAGAGAGCAGAAAATTGCGCGTCTGATATCAATCCTCCAGAGGAAGATAATCAGCAGCCTCCTTTCCCGAATCCAAATTTCATTCCTCTCCTTGGCCAAATTAAATCCTCATGCTGTATTGAAGCCTATTTCTTCTCCCTGTTCTGCCTTGATGTGGAGATGATGCCCAACAAAGCCCGACACTGCGTTTGCTTAGATTCATTTACGAAAGTTTGTTTTCACTTGAGATAGAAAATAACCAAATTCAACTGCCCATGGGGCTCACGCCTATGATCCAGCACGCGGGACGCAGAGGCAGGAGGATTGCTGTGAGTTCAAGGCTTGCCTGGGCTACATAGTGAGCTCAGGACCGGCCTGAACGACAAAGCAAGACCATCTCAAAAACCTAAACAATAACAATAACAATAACCACACACCTAAAAAAGGAAAGAAGATAACTAAGTCCATTTCTAAAAATACAACTATCTCACAGACGAATCAGCTCATCTCTTCCTCTTCTGGAGTAAAGCGTTACAAGCACTCTACACACCACGTAGCTCGAGACAGAAGTGCTCATCATTTATTGGTACCTCTCCCTTTCCATTTGTTTTAAGCTCCCTTTTAACTATTTCCTGAATATTTCTCGACATGTGAAGTCCAGGATAATTAGAACGTTGCTTAGCGTTGAAAATAATGAAAAGATTAGAGTTGGAAAGACCTTGTAGGGTCTTAGATCTGGTCCTCAGAGACAGAAACCCTGAGGACTATGCCAGCGTGTCCCAGAGACACACGGAATCCTGTTCTATTTTAAAATCAGTCTTGAGCATGCGGGAGGCAGAGACAGGAGGATTGCTGAGTTTGAGGCTTGCCTGGGCCACATAGTGAGCTCAGGGCCAGCCCTTTGCTGAACAAAGCGAGAGACCCTGTCTCAAAAAAAAAAAAAAAATCAATCTTGAAAACCCGTGTGCCATTACCTTTAACAAAACGAGAATGGAGACATAAGTTCCTGTGAAAGCCTTTCCAGTTCCTGATACCAGGTGTGACTGCACTGGGTGGAAGAAATCGCAGGTTCCCCTGAGAGTGAACGCGTCCCCGCGGGAAGGCAGGTATCATTCAGTTTTGTGCATTTTGTCTGTCTTTGCCCAAAGAACATGTAAAATTGTGTATTCGAGATTCTAAGTTGGTTTTTTTTTCATGTTAATCTTATCTTAAAACGATGTTGTTTTAGAATATATCTTACTGGAATTGATTCAGAAGTCCCTGCTCTTGAGACAAAAATCCTCCCACCTGCAAGGAGCAGAGCGGCGGGTAGTAAGAAATCCCGGATGTGTACAGTTGTGCAGGGACAATGACTCTGACGACAGACAATGACTCGACTGTGTTTCAAATAATACGTGCTTTATGTAACTATTCATCATTTTCCCTTCAACATTCTTGCAGGCCAAACTGAAAAGGTAAGGATACCATGATACCTACTGTTTGGAAATTACAAACATGTTCTTCAAAATTCTTTCTCTTCTGCAAACTTAAAATTGTACTCCTGTAGAGTTCATCAAATCAGTCTCTCTTACAAGCCTGCAGACTAGTCGTTAAGATTGTATCACAAAAAATATTTTGTCACATTATTTTTTTCCATAGAATGATACAAATGAAAACTGACACTGTACTGAATATAGTGTTTTCTTGTCAGAAGGGGAGTGGCCTCGGCCCTTAAGATGTCTTGAGGCATGTGAAATACTCAACATCCTGTTTAGAAGTTAGTGTTTTCACAGGCCATTTTAATCAAACTTAATAAAATAAAGGTAATCTTGGTGAGATCTATTTAAGCCTCCTTAGTTGACAGTCTGCAGCTGGTATTGATAAGAGTGTGCTCATTTCTGCTGAAGTCCACAGGCATTCTCCCTGTGCGCCTCAGAGGACACCCCGGATTTCACTGCGCGCCCTTGCTTAGGACAGGAGCTCTGCGCTCTTAGCCGCGGGCAGGACGGAGGCGCGTTTATGAGTCTCGGGCCGCTTTGCAGGGCCCCGTGGAGCTCTGCGACGTGCAGCTGATGCTGGAGCTGAGCCTGTCAGACACGCGCCCCCGAGGGCACAGGTGAGATCTTCTCCATAGTCAAAGCATTGTTTTCTTTAAAAAAAAATTCACACTGGTCCTAAAACATTGTCTATGGTCTTTCTGTTATTAGACTAGTAAACAAGGGATATTTCAGTTGTGGAGTTACCCTTTTAATGAAAGCGGCATGGAGACCAGGTGAGAACTTTTTTTTTTTGTAATTCTCTACTGAAAATAAAGCTCAGTGTAGGAGAGCTAATTACTTGAACAACAGGGACCAAAAATAACCAAAAGAAAAACAATGTTGTGTGTGAATAGTAGGAAATGCTACAAATCCTCCCTAAAACCCAAAGCGGCTGCAGACACAGGACGGTGGGCAGGACAGCGTGAGGCCTTGAGTGGCCTCAAGAGGAAGGCAGAGGCTGGGGGCGCACGTTGTCGAAGGGGAGAGGAAATTTTAATGTTTAAACATAAAGAAAAATTATTATGGTAAAAGACACTGCCATCAACCCTCTTCAAAACACCCTTGCGTCAAACACACCTGTCGTCATTCTGGGCATTTTCTGAAACAGGTCTTTATTTTTTTATTTACTTATTTTTTTTGAGACAGGGTCTCGCTTTGTAGTTCAGGCTGGCCCTCAGCTCACTATGTAGCCCAGGCAAGCCGCCACGAACTCAGCAATCCTCCTGCCTCTGCCTCCCGAGTGCTGGGATGACAGGTGTGAGCCACCATGCCCGGCACTGTGGTATATGGTACTGATTGCTGGTGGGCGTGAGACTCCACGCCCAGCATTGTATGTGGTTACCGGGGATCGAACTCAGGACCTTGCACTTGCGAGGCAGGCGCCAGAACCACTGACCTAACCCTCCGGCCCACCAATTACTTTATTTTTAAAGGGAATTCAAAAACCCATCAGTGGGAACTGGCTTTAATGCGTCCAGTCACTGCGCACAGCTCTGCATCCTGCACCACACTGTACCCAGCACCCCAGTCGAGATGCAAGTTAGTTCTCCCGCAGGACCGCCGATGCCAGGACTCTGCTGGCCCTACGCTGACGGAGACTTCTTTAAGGGCGGAAGTGAGCTTCGGATTAATTCATGTTCCACTACAGAAAACAACAATGAAGAGACGTTAACCTGCTCCAGTGTGTAATCTGAGGTATGAATACAGTAGTATGGAAGAAAATGTAACAGGTGAAAGTGATTTATCAGACAGTGAGAAGGCCAATGATACCTTACTCAGCTATTTTAAGAAGATGGACGTGAATCTGAAGCCAGAAACAATAGACGGTGTTGAGGAATCTTTCATGGAGGAGCCCACTGAAGCATTTCTGTATCCTGATTTCCTTCCCCCCTCCCTTCAATACTCTGGACTTGCACAGATTGGCCGTGTCTAAGTGTGAACACTGGAAAGCAACAGTGAAACCTCTGGACAGCTCCACCGAGCAGCTGATCGGTCGTTTTCTAGAGCTGGAAAGGGTACAGCGCACGACCGTTCAGCAAGAGAGGCCGAGACCACGCGTGCCGCCCTGCGCTCCAGCTGCTCCCGAGCAGCCCTCTTCCTCCTTCCTCTCATGTGATCAGACGAGGATTAAGTGACTGTGCTTGCCCTACAGCAATATTTGAAAAATGCAACGCGGAAGTGAGTGGCACAGGTGGGGGAGCAGCCCGGGCACCGAGTTAACCGTCAGCGGAGGGATGACCGCTCCTCAGGACAGCTTCGGCCCTGCGAAGGAGACACTTGGTTCCGGACCTCACCGCTGCTAAGTTCTGGACGTGAATTTACCCGCTAGATCGGTGGGTATGCGCGAGAAGCAACGTGCACGAGGGGAAGGGGACCAGGCGACGTCCCTGGGGCTTCTAGTACGCCGGACAGGAGGTGACGCACCACGGGGAGAGGCCGCAGGCCTGAACGCAGAAGCCCAACTGCTGGCTCCTTCCAGACCCCTGGAAGCAACTTGTACCGTCATTTCTTTTTTTTTTTTGCTTTTTGGAGACAGGGTCTTGCTTTGTAGTTCAGGCTGGCCCTGAGCTCACTATGGTGCCCAGGCAAGCCGCCGCGAACTCAGCAATCCTCCCGTCTCTGCCTCCCGAGTGCTGGGATTACAGGCGTGAGCCACCACGCCCAGCATTATAGGTGGTAACGGGGATCGAACTCAGGTCCTTATGCTTGCGAGGCAGGCGCCGGAACCACTGAGCTAACCCTCCGGCCCTTGTACCGTCATTTCTGAGAGAACATCTAGCAACCCCCGTTGAAGATTTAGACCTGCCCACAAATCCCCGCGTTCAATCACTCGGACTCCAACTCCTCAGCTCCCTAGTGGACCCACCAAATGAACCCCACGTTCTCACCGAGGCGTCCTGTGAAAGGTCTTGGGGTGTGCCGTGCACCCTCCCCACCGCACCAGGGCAAGGACTCTGCAGGCCACACTCAGAGGGCCCTGGCAGGGCGCTCGGAGCCATGGGCACACTGCCATCTGGCCAGGCGTGAGCAGCCGCGGAGGGGGAGGGGCTCCAGGCCTACCCCGCACGCACTCCCACCCCCAGCTTTAACTCACTGTTCTTAAATGCTGAAAACACATCCCCACAAGGAAATGAAGAGCAGGCAGGCTGAGGGTAGAGAAACCCAGTGTGCGCTGAACGAGTCCATTTACTGGCACTGCCATGGAAAAGGGAGTCAGCCGCCTGCTCCTTGTTTGCATTGCCAGAACCAGAGCACAGGCACAGCACGGCCTCTGGCCTGCTGCACGGAGGAAACCCCGCTCCGCGCCCTCCCCGTTCCGCACTCACCTGCACTTCCGAGTCCTATGCAGACGCCACAGGGCCCTGACCAACAGTGACCCGCCAGCCCCCAGCTCTCTCCGAGCCGAGGGTGTTGACTGCTTGTGACACAACGGCTGGGCCACATCGGGAAAGAACAGCACTTATAACTTAAAACCACATGTAAAATGCCAACGCAAAGAAAAAGAGCAGCAGACCATACGTTATCAAGAGGCATATTTTATTGTTTCCCATGAGTCAACTGGGAACATGTGCTGTAAAACGCAAAGTACAATTTGAAATGGTAACATGAACAATTAGGATACACACTGAGTATTTTCAGAGATCAGCTTCCGCATCTTGATCACTAAATGGAAAGGTTCCTCAGAAGAACAGTCCCTTACCCTATATATAGAAGGAGAAGAAAAATTAAGGATGCCACAATGACACCTCAAGATAACTGGAAAACATTTCAAAGTCCATTTATATACATCACTGATATGTAAAAAACACAATGAATTTGCTGTAAACATTTCTCTAAGGAGGATGTTCCGTGTAGGGGAGTAAAAATTCACGCTGAATATACGCTGGAACTAGGTACTACCAAAATACGTGCTGATGGGGCACACTGGTACTGATGCCTTATACTGCAGGAAGCAAACAATGCAACTACTGGCTGCCTTCCTATCTCTGACATCTACAGGGACCTTCCCTAACTGCTTATTAGCCTACAGTACAATCGGATGCTATATAGGATTGCTGTTTCGTTTCTGAGATTCTACCTATACAGCTGGAGTTTAATGGACACGCGATAAAGTACAAGCAGACAGCAGAAAGAATGCAAATCTGAGACATTACATTTCTCTACCCTACCACATACTATAAAGCATTATATATTTTGTATTGTAAAAATGTCCTGAGTATTCACTTTTGTTAGGAAAAAAGTAGTAATTACAATGGAAAGATAAAATTATAGTGTTTTAAAACATAAAACAGTTTGAGAAAGTAGCGGGAAATGAGATAGCTGCTGGAGAATGAAGAGGGACCCGCTAACAGGGGCCTAAGGGTAAACACCAACCGAGGGCCTCCTTTACGACAAGATGCAGCCCCACCCCAGGCCCTGACATGCTCAATTCTGATGACCTCTAAGATTAGTCTACCCCAGAGTCTAAAATGTGCATGCTCTGTAGTTCTCCCCTAATTCTACAAAGTACTATGATATCTCTGAGCTTTATGTTTAAGGCTTTTTTGAAACAAGAAGTATGATAATCACTTGCTATCTTTTTTTGCCATGAAGTATACAAGACAAAATTTCCTGACAGATACTGCCATCTAAAGGCTTATTCTCAAATATGCATGCAGGTTTGCTAAATAGGACCGCTCACTAATGACCTCAGTCTAACAGATCTTAAAAGTTTCAAATTTCAGCCTCAGCAAAATTACAAGTTCATATAAATTCACGTATATGTATGTAAGAGCTTGTAAAGTGTCCATCAAACAGACACATCTAGGAAAGGTAACTGTGGTAACATTGAAGACTACAGTATCACCTTTCTCATTTTCCACAAGAAAAACCGGGAACAGCTCTGAGTACAGTATTTTGTGTATTTTTAGACTATGACCAGAAACTAGGTTCTAATGGGTAGGTCAGAGAACAGGTATTAAAGGAGCTGCACAGTCTTAAAATGGCAGCTTCTCCTGTTTCTGCATCTGCCTAAAATGCGTAAGTACCGAGAGGTGCCACCCTGGCAGGTGCTATTCTAACAGTCTCTAGGGTCCGACACTGACGGCCGCCTGCAAGGTGGGACCGCAGCCCCCAGAGTCCTTTGGGTCACTAAACTGACCAGAAACTTGTATCTTGGGGGGGGAGGGAAGGAGTCAGGAAGCATGATAAAACAAGCACTTTACAGATGAACACCACAATTAGTACTACTGTTCTAAATACCAAACACTAATGAAACCCAAATTATAATGCTGAAAACTAAAAAATTAAGACAAAACTAAAAGGAAAAATTCTTTTTTTAATCTTTTATAGGACAGAAACCTTAGCTCATGTCTTCTGGTTGTCATCATCTTCCACTGAGCTGCACCTAAAACACAAAGAACAAGTAACAAGCAACTTTGTTTTTTAAAGAATAGGTAATAATCTTGAAGGTATAAGATGAACTGTTTCTAGTGGAAGTTAACTCACTTATTAAATAATTATATAAAATGAAGCCATGAAAATCACCAGAAGCATCAAAGTGTGAACTCTCTTTTTTACTGCAAATAACTACTCAGGATTTGAATATGCAGCATATTGTCATCAAAATAACTCATGGTGGGAAATCACTATTAATATCACTGAGGTGGAAAAGCTGCACCCGTGATGCCTTGTTTAAAAGGCTTCACTCCACCTGCCGAGGAGACAAATCACCTTGACTGATTTAATGTCTAAATCATGACGAGGCGGGCTGTGGGTCGGGCTGGCTTATTAGGTTCACCTATCACCTTCCTGGCTGTGCAGTTCCTGCCATGTCTTTAAATGGAGCAGAGCCCACCAGGAGGATGCTGCTACTCTGATTTCCATTCTTGAATGCACCAAAATGTGCATGCTTGTTGTAATTAGTGCCTGGGTGAATAAAAAAATCCCATTTACAATTTAAAAATATTATTTTAGTCTCTTAAATCTGATTCTTCCTCAGGGAAACAAACATTAATTTACCCCCAAACAAAAAGCAAACATATGCTTTTGGAAATTCACTTCTACCATGTTAAAAATAAGAATTCCTTTGTTGCAAAACCAAGTCGATTTACATGATTCTGTTTAAAACTGCTGCTAAATGTTTATCTACACATGCTGTCAGAAATAACCTTGTTAAGAAGGTGAAGCTGGTGTCTCAGCAAATCAGACCCCTTGGAGAAGGCGTCGAATGGCCTGTGCCGTTTTCCTTTTTCTCTTTCCGCACCATCAAAAGGAAAAGTGAGAAAATAGCAGAAACATTAGTTAAATCCTGAATTATATCCCATAACCTATAGGAATACTCTGACTACACTGAAAGTTGACAATAACTGTAGGGTTTTCTGGATGAAATAATTAGCACCCTAGTACTAACAGAATGATTAACTTCTGGCTAGACTTACATCTTAAACAATACTATTAATAAAAACTTTCAGAAAAAAAAAAAGACTTCTTTTAACTATGGTTTACCTGACTTACCAGAACTGATGACAAAAATTTTTAAAAATGGCTACGAATGCCTTGTTCACAAAAGACTTTATTATCTAGTGATGCATACTGAGAACATACAGAAACCTGCATGGTCCACTTCACATGCAGTAGAACAATCTTCACTTTACAATAAGTGAGTGTCAACTGTTTTATGCAATAGACAACACTTTAAGGTCACATTCTTAAAGAAAAGCTTCATTTACAAAAGAAATAAAAGGTAAAGAAGCAATTACCGCTTTTAAAAAGCAGCTGCTTTGTTCAAGAGTGGAAGGTTTATGCCTGTATTGAAAGACAACATGATCACAAATAATGAAAACAATGAGCAAATGAAAAACATTGTTACCATAAAGCAGTACACTTTCAAAATGACATACAAATAGTTAAAAATTTCATTATGTTGTCTATCTAACCTTTAAATATGAGGACTTTGAGAATTAGGCCTCAACATTTGTAATTAGTAAATGAAAACTATGCATTGTTTCTATGTCACTAGGAACTGTATTTAACAAAATGTATATAAAGTCTATAGCAAGTTGATTTAAAAAAAGTAAAGTTAATAAGAAACAGTACACTGAAGGCGCTCTATCCATCAAGCGCATACTTTTCAAATTTTAAATGTGATGAACAGAACAGAAATCGTAACTATGCCACAGTTGTGATGCCAAAAAATAAAACAAGATCAATTATCACACATGCAGGGAATTCTGCCACAAAGCTAATATCCCTCATTTGTCAATTATTCCAATAAAATAACATCTTAAAACACCAGTGATGTTGATGGTGGCTTACCTTCAGTGTACTGAATGTTGTACACAACCTGCTTTAAAAGAGGAGACATCCCTGCAGGCAGGCTCAAGAAGGAACAGACCCCTTCGGCAATGACTACACCCAGGGCATGCTGCTGTGGCCTGCACACACACACCTAGGAAAACGTGAATATAAACAGCATTTATGCCGGCCATCTCACCCCAAGACCAAAATGAAGCCAAGTCTGCTAAAAATGAATCAACCACCCGGCACTACTACTCATTTTAGAACAGATGCTTTTGTCTTTTATGTGAACTGCAACCATGTACATTAGCACTGTAATTCTGTGCAGTCTTGGCAATTAAAACATTTCTACAGTGAAATTTCACATAAGACACAAAACAGATTAACTAACACTTCTAAAAGAAATATCACCCTTGGTGTTAATTCAAATATATCATGCCTCCTCAAATTTGCTGGAGAAATATTTATAAGTTTATATACATTAATAATAAACTGCTGTGAAATTTCTTCAGTCTTTGCATTTAATTACTCAAACCCTTGGAGTTTCTTCATCTCGTTTAAATTTTTTCCTGGATGAATGCATGCTGTAGGGCCTGGTTGATGCTAATTCGTTTAGCTGGGTCCAACATTAGGATCTGGTCCAACAAGTCCTTTAGCTGGTGTACTTTTTTACGTTGGTCTTCTGGAAGTCGCTGGCACCCAATCAAGTCAGCCAATAGGTCCTTAGTTGGATTAATGGTGCTCATGACAGTAACTTTCTCCTAAAAATAATTTTTACAATGTGTATCTCTAAATAAGTTACTAAACGTATATAACTTATCAAACTGTTTTTGGTGTACCAAAAATATTACTATACAAACAAGAATTTGTTCACTAGTCACTTTAAAACTTTTTCCATGTTTCTACCGTCTACACTCTTCCAAGAAGCAATCAATTACATGGAAACAGTCCCCATGTTAGTAACGAAAGCCTTAAGCATCTATGGTCTGAACTACTTTCCCTACCCCCTTCTGACATGGCAAACAGAGCAGTTCCGTGATGTGTCACTCACTTCTCTGACAAAGCTAGAGACAAGATATAATGGGGCAAAAATAAGAAAATAATTCCCCAAACTAGACATCTACCTTGGCCAAGTATGGAAGGGCTAGGAGGAGAAAACTGTGATAGAAGGTGGAGTCAATGTCATGGAACTTAGTCTGTCTTCTGAGGAACTCTACTATTTCACAGTAACAGGGAGTTGAGGAGGGATTTGAAGCCAAGAGAAGTACAGATCAGATCTGACTGCACAATGATCACCTTGGCAGAAGCACAGAAGCTGAACTGCAAGCCACATCAAAGGTCCAGGAGCTGGAGATTTAGCTCAGTGGTTCCAGCACCTGCCTAGCAAGTGCAAGGTCCCTGGTTCAATCCAGGCAACCACATACAATAATACCAGGTGTGTGATCACACCCACCAGCAATCAGGACCACATATCACAAAGCTGGGCATGGTGGCTTACGCCTCTAATCCCAGCACTCAGGAGGCAGAGACAGGAGGATTGCTGAGTTCGAGGCTTGCCTGGGCCCCATAGTGAGCTGAGGGCCAGCCTGAACTACAAAGCAAGACCCTGTCTAAAAAAAAAAAAAAAAAAAGAAATATGGTCCAGGGAGCTGAGGGCCTCAATATGACCTGGCATAAAACATAAACATTTAAATGCCCCCCTTCCTTTTCATAATCTGATATATTTTGAACTGGAGAATTAGTCAGAAAAAGAAATCACACGCTTTGTTTAAACAAAATTTCACAGCTCCATGTTCCACCTGGTACTCAATTCGTTAATGAAAGAAGTACTTAACATAGCACGCTGGAAACAAACTTACCCTCTCTGTTACTTTATCAACTTCTATATACATGAAGTTGAGATTTTGATCAAAATGCTGATCTTTGAATACACCTTTCCGAATCATCTACAAAAAAGAAAAAACAAAGAGACATGGGGTTTTAAACTACTATGAAACAGAAACAGATTTTGTATTGTTATGTACTAACAATACAAAATAATCCGCACAATATTTTTTTTAGTTTTTTGGGGGTTTATTTGATCCTAGATTCCCTTTTCAGAAATTTATTAACATCTATAGAAAGGCTAATCTAAATGCTGGACCTAAAGGTACTTAATAATATGAAATTATATTTCTCAGTCACAAGCCAATTAAAATATCAAGTTGGGCTCTCACTATACACCTTATCCTTGAAAAGTGCTTGTTCTTAGGAAAAATTCTACAAATTATGTTCCAGCAGCCCTAATAAAGACACACAAGTCAGACTCCAGTCAAGTCTCAACACAACTCATTTCTGTGGAAATTACTCTAAAAGTCCAATGTAATATATGGACAGTCTCTAAAAACACTAATGGTTCTGCTCTATAAGGAGAAAAACCTGTAAGTCTTGCGTGAGTTCAGTAAGGTAAAAATGTTACAAAGCTAAGATTTGGTCCTCTGATATTCTCATAAACGTCTGAAGTTCTTCTTCCATGTTAAATGGAAACAGTTATTATACCTGGAATAACCACCTGACTTATGTTCAAGAGACATTTTATAAAGTGACTTTTCCTGATGCCTCACAAGAGCCTCCAATCACGAGCTGTCATCAATACTCAGTGCTCATCTTTTCTGTCCTCTAGTCTCTGCCTTCAGGATCTGCTGTTTTGCATCTCATCTCCTCAGCATATCTGCAGTTTCCACCGCAAAGCCATAAAACATGTCTGCAACTCTCACCAATACTCTTCTGTCACTGAAAAAGGAGTTCTTTTGATAGCTCAATGATCAGAATTACTAATCTGACACAAGGAGCTAAAGAAACAAGGTAACTATTTTCCGCTCTAGGATCTTTGCTTTACACCTACAGGGTTATGTGTCAGCACTCTGTCCATCTGTAAGACACTAAGCCCCTGAAAACAAGCTCGTGTCAGTGTCCTACCTTATTTGGCATCTTTCCTTTGAGATCCATGGCAAGCTTCAGCATGTGGTTATTTGTTTTACCAGGAAACAAAATTTTTCCAGTATAGAGTTCATATAAGGTACACCCTACAGACCACATATCTATACCATAGTCATAGCTTTTACCTATAACTGGAAACAAAACAAGACAAAACCAAGTTATAACACATGAGAGTAGAAATGGACACTAATAATTTTTATTTCAATTAATGGGAACTAATAGGTTGTCCTATAACCACAATTTAGTTCCTCTGTTTGGCAATTAATTTCATGTTCTTTTCCACTAATTCTGAACAGACTTGAAAAGCCCTAACGACGGGGTGTGGGAAAGGAACCGTTAAGGGGGAAAGAAGTATGTGCTCCTTTTTCACTCATCTTTGATGGAGATGCTGATCAACTTCCACCAAAGCAACAGGTAGAGAAAAAAACAAAAGGTCCCACACAATCCCTGAATGTGATATCAGACCTGGAATGACCAAGAGCAGTCTTCTAAAGTCCAGGACTTCCCACACTGCTTTGCTACTCTCGTTCGACATGACCAAGACTCCTGTCACAACTACCTTCATTCCACCTGAGGAGGATCAGCTTGCTATGGTTCCCTTCCTCAGGAAGGACCTCGAGCAGCTGCTGAAGTGTGATGGAAAACAGTGCTTAGATGTTAAATCCGCTGTTCCCACTGCAGAGGATGGCCCAGATCTGAGACATGGTAAGAAACTTACTGATCTCAGGTGCCCGATAAAATCTACTGACAAGGTAAGGTGTTATGTCATTATCTGCGACGTGCGAAGCCGACCCAAAATCACAGAGCTTTAAAATCGTTTTTGATTCATTAACCTGTGAAACATTAAGAAAATTTAAATCATGTCAGTAATAAGGGCAAATGAATAAATCAGCTTAAAGGCATACTGATTCTAATCTTGAGAACAAAAATTACCCATTTTAAAATTTCTTCTCTATTTTACAGCTCAAATTCCTAAATATCAAAATTTAAGAGCAAACATTTTCTTACAACTGGAAACACTTCAGTGGGCAAATACAAGATAATGCCACGTACATTTAATTTTAACAGCATTTTATAAGTGGGATAGTGAGAAAAACAAAGCATTCTCAGAAATCCCTCATATACCTGAATAAAGTCAAATTCCTCTTTAAAGGAAAATGAGACATTCATTAATAAAGGAATCAGTTAAGTTAGCTTTCTGTTGCCAGAAAGTTATAATGCCAATGAGTACGACGATTCAAATCCGAAACAGGACTAGACCATCCTCAATCAGCAATCATTTCAAGTCTAAAGAATACTAAATCCCTTAAATCCAAAGAAGTTATTAGCAAAGAAAACTGTAACAGACAGACACAACTCTGGACCCCTGGTAGATCTCCCACACGTAGCCGCAAGGACCTCTGCTGGTAGAGGCTGCCACTGCATCACTGCTGTTTCCAAGTCAGGCCAGGTTTAGGATGAACAAGTGAAGGGGATTTAAATTAAGCGGGGATTTAAATAAAGAGTTCCCCCTTCAAAGGAAGCACATCTCGATCGGGGACTTGAATTGGGGCTGCAGGACCCCAACCTGAAGAATACAGCACTTTAAATAGCCCCTGTGCATTCTAGGGGCATCAGAGTGAGGTGGTGTTATGGCCCAGTCTACTATAAACAATATTCATAGAATTAATCTGGAGTAGAAATGATTACTTTTAACCTCGTAATTATAAGTCTCTTCACTGTGGGGATTAAGAACGAACAGAGAACAAAAACAAAAAAAAGAAACTATTTTTAGGGGTGGTAGCATCAGGCAGGACTTTCATTACGACACTGAGCTAAGTCCCCAGCCCTTCGATTTTTTAATTTTGAGACAGGGTCTTGCTAAGTCACTACATTGCCAAGGCTGGGCTCAGACTTATGATACTCCTACCTCAGCTTACCAATGTTGGAATTATAACTGTAGCCCCACACTCAGCTTGAGAAAACTATTTAAAGCTCTTAAAAAACTTAAGCTGATTCAGCTATGTAGGAATATAGTTCCAATATCTAAAGAAATCCCCAGATCCATGTGAAAATGAGAATTGATCAGTGGCACACTTTAGATGGTTGAACCACTGTAATACAGCAGAACACCACACTTGCATGTGCTTTATTGTGCTTCTGTTTCATCAGAGCTAAGAGTTTAACCCGGGGCCTTGGGCATGCTAGCTAAGCACATTCCAGTGCCAGCTAAATCCTCAGCTCCTGACGTGTCCATCGATCTGCTGCACAACTTTACTTCCTCCACGAAGAGTATGCTATCTGTTCTACACTGCTAGCTGAAACCACGGGCGAAAGCTTTGGAATTTCATCAAGTATTCGCTCCAAGTTCTCTAATGTTTATTATTTCTTTCTCACGAAGAAATGAAAACATTCAGTTTCTAATCCATGTGAAAGTCTATACTAGTTTACCCTGCCAACAAGGAAAAGTGAGGTGTTAAAAACAACAGCTTGGGTTGGTCCAGGGATCTAGGTAAGTGGCACTGCACCTCCCTCGCCTTGAAAACACAAGGTCCTGAATTTGATCGTGGTACCAGGAGAAAAAACAAAACAAAACCCCAAGTTTCTAAGATGTTGGGGTTCATGCCTTATTATTATCATCCCTGTTCACTATACAATTATCTCCTAAACTGATGCTCTATATACTTTATCTGATGTGGATGCCAAGTTTCACAATTAAAAGAGAAAGAAAAATCTGTGGTTGATAGAAACTATCAAGTTTGGCTACTCAAATCTACCATTCATTTAGAAATTGCCCCTATCATTTCCCTGTAATTACTTTGCAACCTTAATCCCAAGCTATGTTATATTCAATGTAAACTACACTTGATCTTAGCCAAAGGCCGAGAAGCGATATTCAATGTAAACTGAGACCTAACATAACACTCTTATTTTGGTGGTCTACAATAATTTCTTACGGTACCAGGGTTTGAACTCAGGCCCTTGTACGCCCAAGATTGGTGTGGTACCACTTCAGCTACATCCCCAGCCCCAAAATATTTTTTAAAGGAGAAATATAAATGTGAACTAATTATCTCAGGGAATCCTTGAACTTTAACACAATCTCAATGCAATGCTTTCATTCTAAGTTGCTGACAGGCCTCAAAATGTGATCAGAATAGAACAGGGTGAAGGGGAGGGAAGTGTGTGCGTTAACCACTGTGTTGTGCTCCGAGTCTCAGAATCACCAAGTCATGACAGGAAAGGCCAAGACTATCGGGACACCCTTCTGACCACACCTCAGCCCCACTGCTCAGCCCCGGAGCCACAGCTTCCCAAGCGCCTTTTAAATTCAACACCTCCTATCTGCTGACAAGGGCAATTCCTTCAACCACCTGTATCGGTCCATAACGTATAGACCAAGATGCATGAACAATAAACAAAAATAGACATGCTATTTTTAAACATACCAGAAGAAACCCATTGTTCTGCACAAAAGCATTCTTGGAGTTTGTGCATGTTCAGAATCCTTTTATCAAAAGAAAAAATATGGGACAACAACCCCTTTCTCGCTAAAATTTCTTGGCCCCATTTCCAAAAAAGGTAGATTGGTGGACTCTCTCATAAAAGGTTATTAACACTGTAAGTTATGCTTTTTTTTTTTTTTTTTTGAGACAGGGTCTCGTTTTGTAGTTCAGGCTGGCTCTGAGCTCACTATGTAGCTTAGGCAAGCTTCAAACTCAGCAATCCTCCTGTCTCTGCCTCCCGAGTGCTGGGATGACAGGCGTGAGCCACCACACCCAGCACTGTGGTATGTTGTACTGATTGCTAGTGGGCATGAGTCTCCATGCCCAGCATTGTATGTGGTTACCGGGGATCGAACTCAGGACCTTGCACTTGCGAGGCAGCCGCTGGAACCACTGAGCTAAATCTCCAGCCCTGTAAGTTATGCTTTTAAGATGTCATTTCTGAAACACTACACGGAACACAGGAACGCACAAGGTGGATGGGATGTTCTACTCACCAGGATATTGTCTGGCTTGATGTCTGCATGCAGGATGTTGCATCTTTTCAGGAGTTTCAGTGCCAGGAACAGTTGCTGACTATAAGATCTTACAGCTTTAATATGAAGACCAACGTCCTTACCATATTTTTTTAATACCTCTCGTAAATTCATACTTTTAGGAAAGAAAAAAGGAAATAAAAACAAAATAGGGGTTAAAATGCAAGATTATAGAAGAGGGGAAAAAAAAAGAAAACAAAGTAAAATCAAGAGCAAAAGAGAAATCACAATAAAAATATTGTAAAATTCCCTTCCCAATGATGACAAATTATCAGAAAGCTAACTCCTAACCTAAAATTAAGTTATAAAGGAAAAATTAAGAGCAGACTGCAAAAAAAAAAAAAAAAACAAAACCAAAAAACAAAACCAAAAACAGAAAACTCAAATACCCAGGTAATTTGCCACAGCATTTATCCAAACTGAGCTTGGTAGTGGTGCAGCAGCTACACTTTCAGATTAAGGTACAGGCTCTGACACTGTACCTGAGAGGCTCAAACACGAGACAGAGATGCTGCTTGTGATAGAAGTGTCTGAAGAGGCGGAGACAATGGAACTTGTCATCAGGATCAGCATCATTCAGTTTTTTCAAGAACTCCAATTCTTTTAAACCAGTCTTTTGCCTGCAAGGAAAAAGATT
>PVIC010020411.1:0-29559 GCA_004025085.1 Thryonomys swinderianus | reverse complement strand
TTTAACTGGGAAGATGGAAGAGTTCCAGAGGTAGATAGTGGTGAGGTTTACACAACATGAATATATTAATGCTACTGAACCGTACACTTAAAAATGGTTAAAATGAGAAATTTTATATCTATGTTCCCACAGTTAAAAAAAATTAGTAAAGTCAGGATTCAAACATTAAAAAAAAAAATTGAAAGAAGATAGAACAAGTCAGCAGGACTCCCTCTCTGACCCCAGAAGAGGCCGCGTCCACAGGGGCTGCCCGGGAGAGCGGTGCGCCCTTGGCCCGGAGTCTTGTCCCTCCGTCCCTCAGCCCACACCTGCGGCAAGCCCCCAGCGCCCCCCGGGGCCCTGCGGTCCGGTCCCGGCTACCCCTGGAGCTGGACAGGTGGAAGCCCACACGCTTCCGAGCCCGGCCCGTGTCTGGTAGCTCAGACCGCCTGAGACCCCACCTGCCACTCACAAACTGCAGCACCTGCGCTGCCCTCACACCCCCCAAGGACACAGCCCACACTACGGGGTACAGGGTCTTTGCCAGCTGGGCAGGCAGGCCTGAGGCAGCAGAGCCCCCTGCTGGCCGGTGGCACACCTGCTCCCCAGTGAGCCTCAGGCCCTGAGGGCGGGGTGATCTCAGAGCTCCTGACCCCAAAGCGTTCTCCAGGCCCCTCAGTCGCCGCACCCCCTGGTATCTCCCGTCCTCATCTCCCGCAGAGGACAGGACACTGGGACCCCGAGATCTCCCTCTGGCCCAGGAATACAGGAGAGAGGCCAAAGCCCCGCTTAGGCCTAGTTAAGGGTGGCTACTCCTGGGGACGGGGAACGGCACAGTATCTCTTCCAAAACCCATCAAACCCCTCCACATGCTGGACTGCTCGGTTCCAGGGAGACGGGAACCCGGCATCCATCAGCCCCTGGCCGGCCTCCCACTTGGCCCCAGTGACCACGCCCCCGGCTTCCACAGGCCCTCACTCCACTCTGGGCTCCCTGCAAGGAGGGGTTCGGGCCCCACCCTGCCACCACCCACCACTGGCCCCAGCCCCGCCCCAGCCTCGCCACGTGGCACAGGCTCCCCAGCTCCCCTACTCCAGCCCTGTCACAGAGGCAGCTGGGGGGCGCTCTGCAGGGACAGAGCCAGTCCGGGGATGGCTTCTCGGCTGGGCTCACCTTCACCCCAGACCCCAGGCCCCAGTCTGTGGGGTCCACACTTGGGGACTCAGCGGCGGCCACGAGACTCGTGCAGCACTTGCCAGATAACAGACCACAAATGCCACCTGCCACAGGGCCCACTATCCCGGCAAGGACAGGCAGGGCAAGCCGGCTACGCATCCTGGCTCTGGTCCTTTGCTGGTGACGAGAGCTCACGGTCACACAGGTTTCTCTCATTTGCTCAGCTACGCAATGGAGGGAGGGAGGGCAGCAAAGCTTTGGGAAATGAATTCTAGACACCAGCACCCGGGAGGTGTTGCTGTGGCCCAGCCCTTCATCCAACCAGCAGGGCGACTCTGCTTCTCCAAGCCCCAGTCGGCCTGCACACGGCCACCACCTGGCTCCAGGCTGCTGTCATGCCGCCCTCTGGTCCCGGACAACCCCGAGCGACTATTTTAACACACGATCACCAGCAGGCCGGATGGGGCACCGGTCCACCCTCTTCCTCTGGGCTCCCCGGCCTCCTTCAGCCCCAGGGCCTTGGCACATGCTGCTTGGGGAACGCTGGTCTCCCTTCCCCAGCTTCCTCCCTGAGTAGCCCCTGGCCGTCCTGGAGCCCTCGGCAGAAGTGTCACTTCCTGGGAGCCTCAACCAGGGAGGGCTGCTTTGCTGGGGGAGCAGCGGAGTTCTTGAAAGTGGGGGGATGAATGAGCCCCTCCACTGGGTCCAGCGTGGCCTTTCCACACCCAGCAAGGTCCTCTGGGACGAGGGCTGCTGCAGCGTTTTTCCCCCTCCTCCTCAGCCGGCCCAGGTACAGAGGGAGAGCTACTGGACTAGGGAAGAAGAGGAGAAGGTGCTCCACCCCTGCCAGCCAGCCCAGGCCCCAAGTCTGCCAGGCTGTCACCACGGCTGTCCCTGAGGATGCCATCTGCCTACCTCTCCCCTTTTGGCAGTACTGGGGGGTTGAGCCCAGCCCTGTGCACTGAGATGATCAGCTCTTAAAAAAAAGGTGGGGGGGGGGGTTCGTTTAAGACATGCGCTCACTAAATCATGTGCCCAGGCTGGGCTCCAACTTGGGATCTGCCAGCCTCATGCGCAGGGTCCCGTGTCCCTAACTTCCCTGTCAGCGGCTCTCGGAGCGACAGTTTCAGAATTGCCTGTCACCCAGGGTCCTCGGACTATGTCCGCTCCCAGGGGTTCGAGCCCAGAGCGTCATCTTGCCTGCTGGACGCGGCCCGTCCTCACCTACCTCCTCACTACACCTCTCCCTCTGGGCCAGGCCGAACGCATCCCTGCCCTGGGGCTCAGCTTCCTTTGCCCAAAGGCTTTGGCCAGCCAGCCCAGACCTCGGATTTCCAGGGACTGGGCCAGAGGGCCGAGGTAGGACAGGAGGCTGAGAGGGGAGGACGGGGAAGGGCAGAGCGGAGAGGAGGGAGGACTGGGCCAGCCAGACGCGAAACGCCAAGTATGCGAAGTACGCCAGGCCCTGAGCTAAGAATAGTGTGGCCTGCCCTGAGCCCCGAGCGCGCAGCCCCCACCCCGCGTTCTGGGCCCTGACGCTGGGCTGCAGAGGCACTTCCAGGCCAGGCAGTGCGGTGGGGCCGGGGTGATGCAAATCGAATTCGAGGGTAGCCCTGCCCAGCTGGGAACAAGGGCCAAAGAAAAGGCAGTGGCAGCCACCACCACACAGGGCTCTGCCACAAACCCGCTGCCAGCACAATTCCCAAGCCTGGCAGGAATCCCAGTGACACCTGGAGTCCCCTGTCATCAAGTGCTGGGACGGACACAGGGGGAGCGTGCTTGAGAAAGAAGAGTCCAGGGGTCCAGGGGTCCAGGGGTCCAGGCCTTGACTGTGTGGCCCTGGGCCTCAGTCTCCTCAGCCGCGAAAAGGGCCTGTGAGGGCTCAGGGCTGAGTCCCTGGTACACAGGATCGCTCAGCAGATCTTGGTCCAGCCAAGGTCCAGAGGATTTTCAGAATGAAGCCCCGTGGAATGGCACACACAGGGAAGCACAGCACTCTAGGAAGCTGAGGCTGGAGGGTTGCAGTTCTGGCCAATCTGTTTGGAGACTATCTCACTATGAATTCCAGTCTGGCATCGAACTTGGGGTGGGCTTCCTGCCTCAGCCTGGACTTTGGGGACTGGCTGAAGGGGGTGGGGAAAGCCGATCCCTTGAGGCCCGAGGATCACCTGCCAGGTCACAGGAGCCAGAGGTGCCCGGATGCAGAGACCAGGGGAACAGCTCTACGCGGAACGAGGCTGCCTTTAACCTGGCGGCTGTCTCCTTTCCACAGGCGCTGAGCCTCCTCAAGCCCCAAGGCTGGGCTCAGACAGCTGCTCCTTAAGGAACCCCGGCTCGCAGCCTGGCAGGGCTCGTCCAGGGCCTCCACTTGGGACTCCGGCCCTCCCCCTCGCAGCAGGTGTGCAGGGTGGGCCCCCAGGCTGGCTCATTAGCGCAGATGAGGGCTCAGCCCTGCAGATGCCAGCGGGAGATACAGGCTGCGCCCTCTGCCCTCGTGGGCGGGCCAGGGCCACACCCCCAGAAGAGGCCTGGCCAGGAGCAGCCTCCCTGCTGACTGGAGTCCACACCTCCGGAGCAATGCGTCCCAGGCCTAAGTTCACCCCTGTGTGCTTGTGTGGAGCACTGACACAAACCAAGCCAGCCGAGATGCCCGCGCACGCGACCTCAGGGGCAGCTGGGGATTGTACAGGGGGAGCCCGGAAGCCAGGAGAAACAAGGCGGAGACAGGAAGTGGGCCAGAGTGCCAGCGTGGGCAGAGTCTCACTGAGCTACCGGAGGCTCCTCTGTCCCCTACTCAGCCCCTAGCCAGAGTGGCCCCTCCCCCTCCAAGCCTGGGAACTCCACAACAGAAACCCCCTCTGGGAGGCAAGGTGGAGAGTTCAGGTCCCTCCCGGGCAACTTAGCCACTGAGTGAGATCTCGTCAGACTGCAAAGGGCTGGATGTGGTCATCAGAGCGACGCCCCGGGCTCCATCCAGGACAAAAGACAAACCGGCAACGACACACAGGCTCCTTGCCGTCCCTCTTCTAGACTCGGAGCAGACGGCAGCCGCGCAGGACTTTCACCCGGCTGGCACCCCTTCCTTTTCCTCCTGCCCTGTTCCCCGCTCTCACTCCATCTCCTCTGTCCACCCCTCCTCTGGGCCTCCGAGTTCCCCAGGAACAGATGGGGAGACAGGCAAGGATGGCTTCCGGTACTCCTCCAGCTGAAACACGTGGGGTGCGCCTTTCCTGCTGGTTTGTCCTCCCGCCGGGTCCTGTGGTGCCACCGGGTCCTTCCAAGCAGATCTCAGACCAGGGAAGGAAGTCAGCAAAGACAGAGCTGGCCCTGGCCGAGACTCGACCCAGACAGCATCTCACCGGACACCAGCAGGGGCCAGCCCGGGGCCGGGACCAACTCTGCCTTCTCTGAGGGACCCGGGGTGTCCCCCCTCACGGCCCTTCACGCTGCCCCAGCGGCCACATTCCCCTTCGGGCAGCCAGCAGGCCACAGAGGCCAGTGCCTGCCACTGTAACCATCCCCATCCCGCCCACCCGGCTCTGTCCGGACTCAAACTGAGCTCTGAAAGGGTCACTTCAAAGAGGACCTGCCTGCGAGGCCATCAGACCCGGGCAGCTCCTCGGCCAGATTCCCGGTGGCCAGGACAAAGGCCCCACTGTTCCTTCAACCCCTGGGCGCCCCCAAACACACTGGGCATAGGAAGGCTTTCTTTCCCCAGTTCCGCTCCTTCCAGGCTGGGCTCCTGGCCATCAGGAGTGGCTGGGTGGGGGCTCGGGGAGGCTCTTGTTTCCACAGCTACCACCTCACACCCAAACCCCCAGGTACCGCAGGCCCCACCCTCCCCTAGGCAGCTTCTCAGACTCCCTGTGGCCGGAGGAGTCAAGCCGTGAGATTCCTAGTGCCCTGGTGTTGTGTCCTCCACCGGGCCCAGGCTGCCATGGCAGGAGCCACGAGATGGCTGCTAGGGCCACATGGGACTGACCCCAAAGCGGGACCCACAGGGATTTCTGCACCGGCCTTTCATTCCACACCTGAACTGCCTCTAGTCTGACAATGTTCACCCCAGGCTTGCACACCTTGGGTGTCGGAGGCCTCTTCTGACCAAAGCACTGTTTGCCTTTTATTGTTTTGTGTTTTTTTATTAAGTTGTTGTTGGTTTTTTTTTTTTTTTGCGTTTGAGACAGGGTCTCGCTTTGTAGTTTAGGCTGGCCCTGAGCTCACTATGGTGCCCAGGCAAGCTGCCGCGAACTCAGCAATTCTCCTGTCTCTGCCTCCCGAGTTCTGGGATGACAGGCGTGAGCCACTACGTCCGGCATTGCGGCATGCGGTGTTGATTGCTGGTGGGCATGAGTCTCCACGCCCAGCATTATATGTGGTTACCGGGGATCGAACTCAGGACCTTGCGATTGCGAGGCAGGTGCCAGAACCACTGAGCTAACCCTCCGGCCCCTTGTTTTTTTTTTTTTAAACAAGGTCTTGCTATGTAATCCAGGGTGGCCTTAAAGTCACTCTATAGCCAGGCGTTGGTGGCTCACACCTGTAATCCCAGCACTGGGAGGCAGAGGCAGGAGGATTGCTGAATTTGAAGCTTGCCTGGGCTACATAGTGAGCTCAGGGCCTGCCTGAACTACAAAAAAGCAAGACCCTGTCTCAATAAATAAATAAATAAAGTCACTCTGTAGCTCACGCTGGTCTCAAACATGCAGAGAGGCTTCTGCCTCGGCCTCCCTAATGTTGGAACTGCAGGCATGCGCCACCACTCTCAACCATATATTGTGCTGACTGAGCCAAAAGTGTGTTCTTGTGGGCTGGAGATTTAGCTCACTGGTTCTGGGGCCGCCTTGCAAGTGCAAGATCCTGAGTTCGATCCCCAGTAACCACATATAATGCTGGGCGTGGAGACTCACGCCCACCAGCAATCAACACAGCATACCGCAATGCTGGACGTAGTGGCTCACGCCTGTAATCCCAGCACTCGGGAGGCAGAGACAGGAGGATTGCTGAGTTCCAGGCTTGCCTGGACTACATAGTGAGCTCAGGGTCAGCCTGAACTACAAAGGGAGACCCTGTCTCAAAAAAAAAAAAGTGTGTTCTTGCTTCTATGCATTGATGGGTTATTGTATGTATAATGATAGCTGCTATCAATAGTTGAGCATTATCAAATACCAGTCATGTTATCTCATTTAGCCCTCTCAATAATTTGAAGGAATATTTCAGGAATTTTAAAATAATTGAGGCTGTGGTCAGGGATTTAGCTCAGTGGTTCTGGCATCTGCCTTGTAAATACAAATTCCCAAATTCGATCCCCAGTACCATATACCATAGTGCCAGGTGTGGTGATTCACGTCCACCAGCAATTAGTACCACACACCACAGTGCCAGGCGTGGCGGCTCACGCCTGTAATCCCAGCACTCCGGAGGCAGAGACAGGAGGATTGCTGAGTTCGAGGCCAGCCAGGACTACACAGAAAGACTTTGTCTCAAAAAAACAAAACAAACAACACCTGTAATCCCAGCACTCGGGAGGCAGAGGCAGGAGGATTGCTGAGTTCAAGGCTTATCTGGGCTACATAGTGAGCTCAGCGCCAATCTGAACTACAAAGCGAGACCTTGTTTCAAAAAAAAACCCAAAAAACTGAGGCTAAAAACTGAGTATGGTGCTGAAAACCTCCAATCTCAATTACTTGGGAGGCTGAGGCAGGAGGACTGCAAAGTCAAGGCAATTTAGCAAGATTGTTTCAAAATAGAAAGGGCTGAGAACATCACTCTGTGGGTAGCACTTGCCTAGAATGCTTGAGGCTGTAAGTCCCCAGCACTGCCAAAAACAAAACAAACAGAAAACAAAGCACAAAAGAAGAAAGAAGAGTGAAGCTAAAACAAGTACATTGTCCTAAGCCCCACAGGGCAGAAGGGTAGGGTTGAAACCTGAACCAGCGGGCTGGGGTAAGGCCCGTCTGTGTTAGGGGGACTGAGTCACCAGCCAGCTCCCAGCAGGTGCAGGGTGGCCAGGATGGTGGCTCAGAGTGGCCAGAAGGCAAAGCGGGGCCACAGGGAAGAGGTCAGCACCCAGCCCAAGAGGACGGGGGGAGGCTGCAGGAGCTGCCCCGGGCCCAAGGTTTGAGGTGAACCCTTCCAGAGAGGTAGAGAACTGATGACAGCCTTGGCTACGCGATGCTCAGTGGCGTGGAGCTGGTCTGGCCTTCATTCTCAGCACCAACGGTCACTCGGTCAATCAACTGACTCAAAGCAGACTCAGACCACCCACTGAGTGGAACACCTAGGGCCAGAAAGCTGAAGAGGAACAGGACTCTCTACTGGCCATTCCTCTGCACTGGAACTCAGGGGAGGAAGACAGAAGCCAGAAACAAGACCCCAGAGCCTTGTGCGAGCTCTGAGGACCCTGGTGCCAGGGTAGGTAAGCAAGCTCCCCTCCCTCTGTAGGCCTGGCACAAGCAGTCGGTACAAGACACAGGGGAGGAAACACCTGGAAGTGTCTTCCAAGATCCCAACTCACCTACTACCAAAGAATGTGATTACAGACACACACACACACACAGACACACGCACGCTCATGAATTCAGTCACTCAGTCCATAAACATCCTTTGAACACCAGCTGGCTGCCTGGCTTTGGGGATGACACCTTTCGGGCCACCTGTAATGAGGTTAAGGTCATGGGCAACTCTTCAACTCTGCCACTTGTTTGTGAACTTAGAAAGCCACCTAGTCTCTGTGCCAGTTTCTTCGCCTGTCAAATGGAATGCCAACAACGTACCTACTGAAGGCTAAGCGCTACACAGTTGATGCTACGGTCACTTCTCTTGCCCTCCGATACCTCCACACTATGTGCAGACTGCTTCATGGACAGCCCGTCCCTGGCCAGGGAGGGGTGGGCAGGCAGAGACTCCTCCGTGCCAGGCACTGTGCCTGGTGCTCACTGGGGACTTGGAGAAGAACAGGATGCATTGTCCTTGCGCCTTGCCCTCCTGCCACCCTCCCTGCTCAGGCCCTGTCCCAAGACCCAGCTTCAAGGCCCCTGGGCAGAGCCACAGGGGGGTGGGGCAACCGGGACTCCTGCCAGCTGCTCTGGGCAGAGGGCAAGGTGCTGCCCAGGGGGGAGGTGGACAGGATGGCCCTGTCAGCCCTGCACCCTGACAGGTAATGAAGACACCCCTCAAAAGGGCTTCACACTTGCCCCGGTCCAGGCCAAAGCCCACCAGCCCGATGGCCCAGTGAGGCAGGGGAGGAGATGCTGCCTGGTACAGACTGGCACTGCCTTGTTGATGAGTTGGCACCATCTCACAGGCAGCAGGGGCCCGGGTGTGAAGGGGGGCTATCTGAAGGGGGTGGGGCCCCTGGGGAAGGCACCACCAGCTCCTGGCAGCCCTATTCACAGCACTTTCTGGGGACACACTAAGCAAGACAATTAAAGCTGAGCTTTGTCCAAACCCCTGACCAAGCCAATGTCTCACCTCCGAGCCCTGTAGCCAGCGGGGCCACAGCCCTAGGACAGGCTGTCCAGAACAATACCCTTCCCAGGACCCCGGGGCACCCCGAGGCTTTGCTGCTCCTGATGACCAGTACAAATGGTAGAAAAACAAGCCACCAAGCCAAGGATGGTGGTGCATGCTTATAACCCCAGCTCTTAGGAGGCTGAGGCAGGAAGATTGTCTCAAGTTTGAGACCCACTTGGGCTACACAGCAAGACTTTGTCTCAAAACAACTAAACAAATGAGCAAACTCCAATCCAGCACAAGATGGCCCGAGGCCACATCCTAAGACGCCAGACAGCAAGGCAGGAGCAGACTGAGTCAAGGGCTGTGTGATTTTGACCAGGCTATCAGCTCACCGTGCCTCAGTGTCCTCCACTATAAAACAGGACAGTAATGGTGCCCACCTCGTGGTGGTGTTGTGAGAGCCGAATGGGGTGATCCATGATCCTGGCCCAGAGCAACAGCTAGCTCTGTCTTAGAGACCAGCTATGCTGCTAAAGCAAATCCCCTCCTGGCACCGTGCTTGTGCTCACGCGTGCTGCGAGACCCTCCAAGCCCTGCTCTGAGGTCAGACATCGCAGTAATGCCCCAGCTGGCCCACTCCGGCAGGACGCAGCCCTGCACAGGGCCCAGCACGGCGCAGCACGCAGGCCTCTCCCCAGAAGCTGTCCCAGACGTCTAACTGCAATTCTTCCCGCTGCAACACACGTCAGACTCTGGATTTGCAGTCTCCCCTTTAAGTCCTCCTGAGAATCCCTGGGATGAAGGAGGTGACTGGGGTGCACTATAAGCAGCACCTCCCGACCTGACTCCCTTATGCAAGAAAGCATGAGTTAGGGCTCCAGGAAGGGGTCACAGAAGGCCCCATCCAGGGTGCCGGTGCTCAGGGCCTTTACCTCAGGTCCCTCTGCACAAGCCTGTCCCATACCACCTTCTGTGTAACTTCCCCAAAGTCCATGTAGGGTCCTGACTACCATCAGGAGGCCCAGGCCAGAGCCTGGACAATGTCACTATGGCCTCCTGAGTCAGATGTGATGGCACACGCCTGCCATCTCAGCAACCTGGGAAGCTGAGGCAGGAGGATCACAATTTTGAAACCAGCCTGGGCAGCTAAGCAAGACCCCATCTCAGAACAAGATAATAAAACAGACCGGGCTGGAACTCATTGGCTGAGCTCTTGCCGCACACAGGAAATCTGGATTCAACCTTCTGTTGTTCAAATTTTATTTGATTTTATTTTTTTCATTTTTTTTGACACAAGGTCTCACTTTGTAGTTCAGCCTGGCCCTGAGCTCACGAAGTAGCCCAGGCTGGCCTCGAACTCTCAGCAATTCTCCTGCCTGTGCCTCCCGAGTGCTGGGGTTACAGGCGTGAGCCACCACGCCTGGCTTGTTGCACAAATTTTTAAAAATAGTCAAATGAGGTGCTAACATCTACCCTGCCCCTTCACAGAATCTTGAGACCCTCAAACGTGGCACTGAGTGTAGGGAATGTACAGATCACACCTTCCAGGAAAGTGGGGCCTGGGACACAGGACCTCAGAGCTCCAACCCTCTGGGGATGGACCAGTCACACGGTGGGCAAGGGGCTGATCTGGCCAGGCTTAGGCCCTCCAGGCCACGTCTGAGGACCCAAGGGCGGGTTATATAATGGCAATATGCCTCGCATGCCAATGAACACCTCTCGCTTGGCCACTTTTAAACTGGCTGCTCTCTTGGCAGAAGGGCAGGACCAAGTGAGATCAAAAGCCACCACCACCACCCCGCTGGGCCGAGGAGTGGGTGGGGGTGGAGGCGTGAGGGGACAGAGATGAAATGTTGCTGGAGGAGGGGGAATCTGAGGGACTCATGCTTAATGATAGTCACCCCCGCCCCCTGTCCATCCTGAATTTCAAGTTCGTAATTAGGGAACACTAGCAGAAGGGAGGAAGGAGCGGAAGAGACCGGAGACAGGAGCAGTCAAGTCCACACACACAAACGCACACATGCTCATACACCAGTCCCAGGACGCGTGTGCCAAGCACAGCTCCCAGGGCAGCCGGAGGGGTCTGTGAGGCTTCCGCTCTGCCCAGAGGCCAGGCTGCCCAGGGACCTCTCTTCCAGCCCGGGAAGATACTGGACTGACAGCGCGGGGCTCTTCACCCCACGCCGGGCCAGGCGCCGATGTTCCCGCAGCGCTTGTGCCAGGCCCAGGGTACGGGACCGGCCCTGGCAGCGACACGGGGACCGAGAGGCCCCTCCGGCCCCTCCCCAGCCTCAGCAGCTGGCGGATGAAAGAGCCCAAGCAAGCAGCCAGCGCTGAGTAATGCCCCTGGCACCCCGCGCCTGACCCACCCACAGCTGGGGGGGCGGGGAGCGGGGGAAGCGGCAGCCCGCGGGGCCGGGGTCCCGGGTGTGGGGTCCCCAGCCTGGCGCCGAGGCACCGCCAGACCCCGGGTGCGAGGCGGGGCGCGGGGCAGGACCCCCCTCGAGCCTCCCGCCCTCCAGCTGCGGCGGAAAACGCCGACTAGCGCGGAGGAAGCGGCGAGCGCCCCGCCTGCGGGCCGGACAAAGGCGCGGGCGGGCTCCTGCCCTGCCCGGCCGGGTGTCACTGTCCGTCCCGGGTGGCACTGCACGGGTCGGACCGCAGGGTGCCCCCCGCCACCGCCCCGGCGGCACCCCCCGCCCAGCCCCGTCCCTGTGCCCGGGACATGCCCGCTCAGCGGGGCGCAGCCACCCAGCCCCACCTGCCCTGGCCGCGCCCTCACCTGGGGTGGCCGGGGCTCCGGGCGCGGCGGGATCCCGACCAGGCAGAAGGCGACTCCATTCATCGGCGGCGGCGAGGCGGCGGCGGCGACTCTGCCGTCCGGCCGGGCCAGGACACAAGCAGGGACCGGAGGCGGAGCTTTGCCTGGCCACGCCCATCGGCCCGCCCCGACCCCGCCCCGACCCCGCCCCCCCGACGGGGCGCACTGGAAGCCTCTCCCAAGGGCAGCGGAAGTGAAATAGGGGCGTGAGGTGGAGCCGGGAGTCAGGGCCTAGGGGATCCGCCCAGACGGACCGTAGTCTAGGCCCAGAAAGGCTACGGGACGGGACGGGATGGGACGGGACGGGACGGGGGGGGGGGGGGGACCAGGCCCAGAACTAGTGCCAGGGAGTGAGGGCGGGATGGAAAGAAACTGTGGCAGAGACCCAGAAAGCCTGGAAGGCAGAGAACGGCGGAGGCCAGAGGCTCAGGGAGTAGATGAGGCCGAGACTTGGGGTGCCTCACTCCAGAGAGACGAGCAGACATGCTGCAAACCCCCCAACCTCAGGCACACGCACACGCACGAGCGCGCGCGCATGTGCGCGCGTGCACACACACACACACACACACACACACAAAACCATCAGCCACAAGCCTCCCCACCAACACTCCTGGCTTCTCCCGGAGCTGGGCCAGTTTCTCCTCTCTCTTCCCCAGAGGACCCCTACAGTCTGGGAGGACCATTCCCCTGCCCTGTCCTTGGTGGAAAGTTGTGCCTGCTGTCTGATTCCACTTTTCTTCCTGTACTTCTTACCACCTAGGCTAACCTCTTCCCCAGGCCTTCTTGCCATTTTGGTTTGGTTTTAATTTCAGTTTGGGTTTGACACAACTGGCCTCGGAACTCCTAATGATCCTCCTGCCTCAGCCTCCCGAGTGCTGGGAGCACGGGCATGTGCCACCACATCCAGCATTTCTTGCCGTTTTAAAGGCTCCCTTTCCCAGATTACGAGAAAGAGAAGGCAGGAGCCACCCACAGACCTGGAGTGGCATGGATGAGGAAGAGGTGGACACCGGAAGTGGGATGGTACCTTTGCCCACTGAGCACTTCCCACCTCAACCCTAATCAGCCCAACCCTCAGCCTTCACCCTGGGTCACAGGCAGGAACGCAGGTGCTGGTGGGAGTTCAGTGGCCCTAACACTAATGAGGCCGTCCCTGGTCCCGTGAGCCCAGAGGAGATACTGCGTGTGTGTCTGAGTGTGTGCGTGCGTGTGTGCACTGTTGTGGGGACTGAAGCAGGGTCTTCTCAATGAGCTACGTGCCCAGCCCTGTTTTCATTTTTTATTTTGAGACACTTTTGTTAAGTTGCTATGATGCCCAGGCTGGACTTGAACTTGCGATCCTGCCTCAGCCTCCCAGAGTGCTAGGATTACAGCTGTGCGCTGCTACCACTACGTCCAGCTGTGACAGGTTTTTAAGTCCTATGCTTCATGATTTTTAGAGCTATCAACACAAAAGGGTTGTCACTGTGGGAGACCATTCGTGACTCCCCTGCAGCCCTAGCCCTTTTCTTGCGTAACCCCCGTGTCTGGAGAGTCCTTTCTGCTGCCCAGCTGTCCACGCCAGCCCTGGTTCCTCCTGCTCATCCGCAGCCTGGTCCCTCCGCTCACTCCCTTTCGCCCCATAGTTGCCAGGGTCCAAGGCCAGTCTGCACCCTGGCCTAGGCCCTTCCTGCGGAACAAAGGGCTGTGTCGGAAGGCGGAGGTGGGCATGGGACGCCCAGGCTGACTGGGTGCCCCTGGCTCACTTTTTCCAGAGCCTGATGCCCCCGGTCCCTGCAGGAGGCGGCCGAGAGGAAATGAGCTCACGCTGCCGGGCAGGCGAGTCCACTCCACAATGCGTCCACACCTCCCCCACTTCCCAGAAAGCCGGGTCCCCCACCCTCTTCCTGCACCTTCACTGCACCCCAGCCTGCTCTCGCTCTCCCCCCTCCAGCCCCCGCTCCTGACTCTCCTTCCCCAAGTCCTGCGGTCACCTGTCACCCCAAGGAAGCTGTTCCCCCCTGCACGCTCTTTTCCTGGGGTGACATGTGTCGTGTTCCCAGCTTCCTCGCCCAGCCCCGTGCCTGCCTGCCTGCCTGCCTGCCTGCCCTCAGGATGTTTCTGGGCAGCCCTATGCAGGGCGGCTCCCGGGACACAGCACCGGCGCTGCGGCCCTCCCTCCCTCGAGGGCCAGGGTGTAATGACTCCCTGAGCAGCCCTGGAAGTCTGGGAAGGAGGAGGTCCCTCGGGCTGGGGACTCCACGGACAGGACGGGGCGGGGGGCTGGGGACAGAGGTGGGGGAGCAGGAGCGGGCCACTCCATCGGTGTGGAGACAGGAAGCAAGGAAGATGAGAGAGGAAACGGGCACCATGTGACTGGCCTGACTGGGCCTACTACACAGGACGTCCTAACCTGGCTTGGCGGAGACATTAGGCAGAGACGTGTCCTGTCCCCTCAGACACATGGTAGGGGATGCGGGCAAGAAGGGAGGGCAACAAGCCAGGGTCGGGGAGTAACCAAGAGAGGCCCCTGGGACTTTCTGGCTAGTGGGGGTGGGAGAAAGAAGCCAGCCAGAAGGTTGCAGCACAGCTCCAGAGCTCTATGGCTTGGACTACCAGGTCGACCAGTTGTCTGGAGCTTTCCCAAAAGAGGGCCAAGCTGGGTCTTTTGTGTTATTTTAATTATACTTCACAAAGACGACCTGAAGCGGGCATTATTTTGTCCTATGGCTAAAGAAACTGAAGCCCAGAGAAATAAGCATCTTACCCATGACCACACAGGACTTGAAGCCAGGAATTGGGGTTCCAGAGTCCGTGTGCTTGAACCATAGGTGAGGATGCGGGGTGGGGACCAAAGCCCTGCCCCTCCCCTGGAGGACAGTCCTGAGCTTGGACTGTGGGTCAGCAGAGAGTGAGGAGACCAGCCATGGTCAGCCAGTGTCTCCCTCGGGGGGGACAGAAGAGGAGGTGGAAGGAAGGGGCAGGCAGGGGAGTGGAATGTGTCTGGCACAGAGGGCATCTCAGCAGGGGGACAGGCGGGGTAGGATGGTACCATCTGGAAGAGCCCCAGACACGGGGCTGATTCGGGAGGGGCACCAGCTGAGAAGCAGTTGCCCAGCAAGAAGGCCGGGGACTTACAGGGGTGGGTGGGACAGAGGACAGAGGTGGGAGGAGAGCCCAGGCAGGGCAGGGAGTCCCAGGCAGAGCCGGTGGCGCGGTCAGGCCTGGCTCAGGAGCTGGCGAGACTTGGTGTTGTCTGCGAAGGAGCACTGAGAGCATTTAGATCAGAACAGATCTAAGTGTGAGTTGCCACCCTGGTGGTGGGTGGCTGCCTGATTTTGAGGACAGTGCGTACGTCCTCGGCTCCTGCCTCAGCTTACGTAGTTTTGCAGTGCTTCCCTAGTCTACTATAAATTCAAAATACCATAAATGACCAGTGCGCTGGAACACTCCCACTGTGCCACACAGCAAGCAGGTGGTGTGCTGTGTTCCCTCCCTCCATCCAGTCGCTGGCCTGGGAAAAGTCAAAGTTTACCTGAGGTTGCTATTGAGTTTGTATTGTTTTGACTCGGCCATACAATGAGAAGTTGTAAACCAAAACGCTCAGAAATCAGAAATGGAGGAGTCTTTAAGGTGTGAAATTCGATTCCAGCGCCTGCCAAAGGCCATAAACCGGCCAGGCTCAGGCCTTCCCACGAACGGGAAAGGCACGCCCCCTGGTGGAGATGGAGAGGAGCGCAGGACTAAGGGAGAGCAGAGAGCCCTGGTTTCCAGGCCCCAGACCTCCAAAGGCCGATTCCCCTTCTCCACAGTCTGCACCTCAAATGCGAGCAGCATCCAGTTCAGTTCAGTCCAAACATGCTCATTAGGGTGGTGCTGGGATGGCAGTGCCAGTACACTCCTGAGCGAAATGAGAGGAACCTCCCCAAAATAGAAGGCAGAAGGCCTGAGGAGAGTCCTTCGTGGTGTCGGTGGGTCCCTAGGGTGCCAGGCTGGCTGCTGAGGTTGGGAGGCCCGTGTGGGGGTGGGGGTGGGGTGGGCAGTGCTGTCAGGACCACCGTGCTTGGGGAGCCCCTGTCCCGGTGACACGCCCCCTTGGGGAACTAATGGGGCGTCGGGCTCACAGAGGTTCAGTGATTTGCACGGTGGCTTCCAGACTCTGCCATGCTGTGGCACCGTGGCTGCACCCAGGAGCACTCACTCTCCACTCTGTCCTTCTGCCAGTGTGGAGAGGAGAGGGGTGGGGAGGAGCCGAGGAGGAAGGACAGAAGAGGAGAAGGGGAAGGGAGGGGACAGCAGCTTCCCCCCCCCCACCGGAGCTCTGGAACTCCCCAGCGCCCGCCGAGAGCAGAGCCTGCTGGGGAAAAGGGTGCCCAGGAGGGAGAAGTCCCCCAGCCTTTGCTGCCATCCAGGCAGCCCTGGAGATGCCAGGCCCGCTGCCCTCCTCAGAAGTGCACACACGGCCAGGCACAGCAGGCGGCCTTGCACTGTAAACTGATTCTCAGTTTTACTCCAGAGAAACTTAAAATAGGAGCTTCCCAGGGCTGAGGCAGCTCGGGTTTCAGGAGCGCCCCTTCCGCCGGGTGTCTGCCCCTGGCCTGAGAGCAGAACCCAGGGCCAGAGCGCATGGACCCACAGGCCAGGGCCAGAGCTGCCCGAAAACCTCGACAAAGGACCAGCGAGCCAGCACTGGGCATAGCTGGCAGGGGCCCACAGCAGCCTGGAAAGCAGACACCGTCCAAGGCTTCCAGTGACTTTTTCCTTACAGTATTGGGGATCAAAAGCAAGGCCTCTGCACTGAGCTGGATCTTCAACTCTTCCTTTCCATTTTTTAAAATTGTTTTTTCTTTTTTTGAGACAGGGTGTCTCTTTGTAGTTCAGGCTGGCCCTGAGCTCACTATGTAGCTCAGGAAAGCCTCAAACTTAGCAATCCTCCTGTCTCTGCCTCTTGAGTGCTGGGATGACAGGCGTGAGCCACCACGCCTGGCTCATTCTTTAAAAGATTATGAGACAAGTCTCACTAGGTTTCGAACTTGCCCAGGCTGGGCTCAAACTTGCGATCCTTCACCTCAGCCTCCCAGGGATGGATAATGGGCACATGACACCTGGACAGTTCCTAGTGACAGATATATGCAGTTTGGAGATCAGTCCCAGGGCCTACATATGGGAGCTAATCACCCCAAGACTTTTTAAAATTTAAGTTAAGGGCCGGAGATTTAGCTCAGTGGTTCCGGCGCCTGCCTCACAAGCACAAGGTCCTGAGTTTGATTCCGGGTAACCACGTAGAATGCTGGGCGTGGAGACTCACACCCACCAACAATTAATACCACATACCACAGTGCCGGGCTTGGTGGCTTACGCCTGTCATCCCAGCGCTCGGGAGGCAGAGACAGGAGGATTGTTGAGTTCGAGGCTTGCCTGGGCTACATAGTGAGCTCAGGGCCAGTTTGAACTACAAAGCGAGACCCTGTCTCAAAAAAAAATTTTTTTTTAAATTTTAAAATAGGGTCTGGGCATGGTAGCATATGCCTATAATCCCAGGACTCTAGAGGATGAGGCAGGAGGGTCTCCACAAATTCTAGGGTAGGCTGGCCTCATGGAGCCAAGCCTCAGTGTCATGACTGCCCCTCAGGGAAGGGGACAGGGAACAGGCCTGGCCAGGTCCGTGGGCGGATGGAGCACAGGTAGGGAAGGCTGTGACAGGACAGAGCGACAGCCTGAGCTGGGGGTGGAGGGAGAGTCACCCCACACACTGCCTTCTTTTTTAAAATGAAGTGAAATTCACAGAATATAAAATTATTATTATTATATTTTTTTTTTTTTGCAGTACTGGGGATTGAACTCGGGCCCTTGTGATCTAAGGTTAGCGCGGTACCACTTGAGCTAAATCCCCAGCCCCAATATAAAATTATTTTAAAGCCTGGTATGGCATTCATGCCTGTCACCCAGCACTTGGGGAGGGGGCTGAGACAGGAGGATCCCCATAAGTTCAAGCCCAGCCTGGACTATACAAGAAGACCCTGTCTCAAAAACCTACAATGATAAATTATTTTATGATAGTCAGTTCCTCAGTTCTGCCGTATTTGGTCTCCGCGTCCTGTGGTTTCGCACTCCAGTCAGTGACAGCAGCAAGTCCTTCCCCTGCCAGGCCTGTGCCCTAGGGAGCTGCCATGGCCATTGCAATTAACAACTAAGATGCCAAACAGTCGCGGAGAGGAGGCCAGCCCAGGGCACGGCTGCCCCAGCGCCGGCCGGACGAGGACCCCCCGCCCCCACCCTCCTGTCCGAGGGTCTCAGCCCTCAGGGGAGGGGCTTCAGAGGCGCAGCCCCAGGGAGCGGGGCAGGGGGGAGGCCGGGCAGGCTGGGCACTCCGGGCACGCCCTGCAACCCAGAACCCGCGCCGGCTCCGGAGCCCGCCCAGGCGAGGGGCGGCAGGAGGGGCGAGCCCGCGGAGCCCCGGCTGGGACCCGCTGAGCTGCGGGCCGAGGCAGGAGCTCACTGGGCATCCCCTGCCCACGATGCGCAGCCAAACCCTCAGCCCCCAGCGACCGATAGGTGAGAGAAGGCGGCCCCCATCTCGCGGGCTGCAGCCCTGCGTCGGGGCTTCTGGAGAGAGGCTCCCGGCCCACCCTGTCTTCTCTCCGCCGCGAAATGGTGGCAGCAGCTGCTGTGCCCGGGCGAGGGGATCCGCCTGGGAGAAGCCCCGGGCTGGGGGAGGGGCTGCCGCGTCCGGAGGTCCCGCCGGGGGTCGGGGCGCACGGCCACCCTGACCCACTTGGTGTCGCCCTCGCCCCGCGGATCCTCCACACGCCCCCGGCCCTGGGCTCCGCGGCAGGGGCCCTTCCCGCGGGGCGGAGATCGAGAGGGAGGGGCCCGTCCTTGGGGGCGCCGGGGCGCCTCCCGGGCGGGGAGGCCCCGCGCGCGCGTGTGCGTGGCCGCAGCGCTCGCCGCCACCGCTGCCCTCCCCGGAGTCCCGGCCGCCCGCCCGTTCGCGCGCCGCTCACCTGCTCCATGCCGCGCTCTACGCCGCCCCGCTCCTCGCCGCGCCGGCCCCGGGGGGCGCAGGGCGCCGCGGCCGCTCCATGTCCCCGGCCGGCAGCTGCGACAGCGCCGCCCGGCCGCGCCGAGCCGCCGCCCGCCCGCCCCGCCCCCGGCCCCGCCCTCCGCACCCCGGGGTGGGGGCCGCGCTCGCAGGCGGCAGCGCCGGCGGCCACGATGCCACGCTGACGCTGCCGCCGCGCGGGCCACGCGGGCCCCCCGCCCGGCTTGGCACGGACACTCCTGGGGCCCCGGCCGCACTCGCCCGGTGACCCGCCTCAAGAACCCGCCCCTCATTTTGCGGAGGCCGAGAGGGGCCTGCCCAAGGTCACCGGCAGCCGTGGCGGAGCTGAGCTCACGGCCTCGCTGCCGTGTCCTTGGCCGATGGGCACTTCGGAGTGTTCCGAGGGGCCTGGACACAGGGGACACAGTGCCTGCCTGCGACGGCCGGGCGGGTGACGCTCCTGGGGCCGGAGTCCCGCGGGAGGAGCAGCATGCAGCCCTGGCGCCCACCCGGGCTCCTGCGGGGACCCAGACTGTCCAGCCGCAAGGGCCGTCTGAGCCCGCGGATCCACCTGGCAGTGGGGCTGGGCTTGCGGCTGCCCACTCCGGTGAGGAACCAGCCCCACAGCGTGACTGCCCGGCAACAGGGCACGGCCGGGCTGAAGGGGCATCGCGTGAACAGACAAGTGAGAGCAGAGGCGCCAGGGCGAGTGCCAGGGTGCAGGGGTGAGTGGCACCTGGCTAGGGCCAGCAGGCAGGAGTGTAGCGGGACTAGAGGTCCCAGGGACCCTCCCAGGGTCCAGACCCGTGTGGAGGGCCCCGCTCCCCTGAGTCCCGGCCCCCCCTCGGGCAGCAGAGGTTGAGAGACGGGCAGGAAGAGACAGGGAGACTGCCAGACAAAGGCGACTTTGTGGCTGGGTGTGGGGGGCGCGCCGAGGGCCCGGAGGCAGGAATGTGCTGCCCAGCAGCCCACGGGGAACTGGAGTTGGACGCCCGGGCCCTCCCTGACCCTGGCAGGCTGTGACCCTGCCAGTACTGGCAGCTTTGCTCTGCATCCAGGAGGCTGAAATCCCTTGGCCACCCTGTGGGGGTCCGGCGGGCGCTGCCCACGCACTCCCAGGCCTCCCTGCCATGCCCTCTAGGTGGCCTCTTGTCCCTGTCTGCCACCGATGAGCTGCTGGCAAGGGGAGAGCCTACTTGGGGGGTACGAGGCTAGGGGGTCAATGGTACTCTGTCCGCACAGACGGTGTCTGTCCTGGGCTGCAGAGAAAGGAGACAGAGGGGCGGCAGCCAGCGCGCATGCGCCCCCAGCGCCGCAGGCCCCACCAAGCCGCGCCCTGGTGGCGCCGGGCCTGGCTGTGCGGCCACTCTGGTCTTTCCCACTGGCCGCTCTCGGTTCCTTCAGAGCCCAGAAAGGGAAGACAAGGAATAGGACAGGGGTCATCACCTCCATGCTGAGCCTCCCCCCGACTGCTAAATATCAGCACACCCTGCTGCCCAGGAAGCTTTCCAAGCAGTTCCTGTAGAGACAAAGGGTGGGGCCACGTGTCATCTCTGGCCCTGTCTTTGGGGTGCACATGTACAGCCCCTCATCCCTCATCAGCACCTGCATGGGCCAGAGTCTGCAGCAACAGTCTTGCCCTGGGTTCAGACCCCACTATGGAAAACAGCCAGTGCCACTGGGGACACAGGCCAAGATTCAGGCCCGAGGCGTCAGTCCCACCCGCTGTTCCAGCAGTCAGAAATGACAAAAGTGCCACAGCCCAGGAAGGTGACAATTAAATGAGATGTGGCAGAAAACTCGAGTCCACTGGATGTTTTAGGTGATCAATAAAAATCAATCAACTTCCCAAGGGCTGAACTGATTCATTTCCTCCTTGTCACACAGGAAGCTCTGAACTATGTCCTTAGACCTTTTGATTTTTACATTATTATTATTATTATTATTATTATTATTATTATTATTATTATTATTTTTGTGTGTGGTACTTGGGGATCAAACTCGGTTCCTTGTGCGTCCAAGATTGGCATGGTACCACTTGAGCTAAATCCACAGCCCCTGCTTATTTTTATTTTGAAACAGGGCTTTGCTAAATTGCCTGAGGTGGGCTGGAGCTGTCATCCTGCCTCAGTCTCCTGAGTAGCCAGGATTATAAGTGTGTACCACTGCTCTTGGCTAATTCTGTGACGACTGTGTGTGTGTGTGTGTGTGTGTGTGTGTGTGTGCGCGCGCGCGTGCAGTACTGGGTATTGAACTTAGGCCCTTGTGCTTCTAAGGTAGGTGCGGTACCACTGGAGCTAAATACCCGGCCTTCTATGATGGTTATTATTGGCTTTAGCCTAACTGGTGCCAGTTTCTGACCTTGTCACCCACTTTGGAGGCCACAGCCTGACTGCAGCCAGCTGTTTCGTGGGAAGCACAGCAGCCTAAAGGGCAGTCTCTGCTGGGGTTTGCACCCCCACCTTGCGGCCACCTTGCCTGTGCTTGGGGAGCCCAAGGGGCCAAGGCTGGGAATCAAGGAAGGAGCGGAGTCCCGGGAGGGCACGGAGGCAGGAGGGCAGCGGCCCTGCTCCTGCAGCTGCTCCCAGAGCAGAGCCAACACTGATGCAATCTTGGCCTGAGCCCAAGGGAGGGAAAGTGGGTGCCAGATGGCAACCAGTGGGCAGCAGAGTGGACACAGGTGGCCATGGAGCCTGACCCTGGGCTCCCAGCCCGGAGTGGAGCTCTGGCACCCCGGGCCTCACCCAGGGCAGACGTCCCGGGTGGTCACAGGCCCTTCTGGGGCAGCATGTGGTGTGATGCCGGGGGGACGCCACGGCAGCCTCCTGGGGCCCCAGATGAGAGATCCAGCTAAGCTGTCTCCCTGTCCCCTCCTGCCCCCTCCAGCCCACCCCCCTTCTACTGCCCACAGGCAAACCCCAGAAGGAGGTGGGAGGGAGCCTGGGGGCCCCAGCACAGCGCCTGCCCAGGAGACTGCGTTTCCAGGCCTGAGTGGGTTCCCTGAGCCAGGCCCCAGCACCTCCTCCAAGCTGTCACAAAGCCAGGGAGAGGTGGGGGCATGCGGGTGGTACCACGGGCCCCAGGGAGCCTGAGAACAAAGGTTTCTCCTTGCCCGCCACTTGTGAAGAGTCCTCCTCCACACACCTGGGCCAGGTGGGCGATGCTGTTTGGGTTTATCCCAGCCTGGCTGCCAACCTTGACCTGTGCTCTTGGCTGCATGGCCTGGCCCACAGGAGCCACTAGGTGGCAGGAGCGCCCCTGGACTCCCTGGCGCTGCCCCTGCCCCCCCCCCCCCCCCCAGCAGGAACCTGGAAGCGCCTCTGCCTCGAGCAGCCTGTGGCCAGCTCCTGCGACCTCCACCCCACCCCGGGAAGGTGGAGGCGCTCAGCCCTCTTCACATGCAATGAGCAACAAAAAAGACAGGAATCTGCACACAGGGCTGCTCAGTGAGGGCTCCGTACTATCAGCCAGGCCTTTCCCTGAGGGCGGTTAGGGCGGGGTAGAATAAGACTGTGTGCTAGGAGGCTGAGGCAGGGGCATGGAAAGTTTGGACCCAGCCCAGGCAATTTAGAAATTTAGTGAGACTTTCTCTCAAAATTTAAAAAGAGGTAGGAATGACTGGGGATGGCTCAGTTCAGTCCCCAGTATCACAAAAATAGAAGGGGCCGGAGATTTAGCCTCGCAAGCGCAAGGCCCTGAGTTCGATCCCGGTAACCACATACAACGCTGGGCGTGGTGACTCACGCCCACCAGCCATCAATACCACACACCACAGTGCCGGGAGTGGTGGCTCAAACCTGTCATCCAGCACTCGGGAGGCAGAGGCAGGAGGATTGCTGAGTTCAAGGCTTGCCTGGGCTACATTGTGAGCCCAGGGCCAGCCTGAACTACAAAGTGAGACCCTGTCTCAAAGAAAGGAAAGAAGGAAAGAGAAAGAGAGAGAGAGAAACAAAGAGGGGGGAGGGAAGGAAGGATCATAGCACTTGGCAGGCTGAAGCAGGAGGATCTCCAAGAGTTTGAAGTCAACCTGGGCTACCTAGCAAGACCCTATCTCAAACAAAACAAGACAGGAAAAGGAAAAGCAAATCCCTTGGGAGTGGCCCATTCTAGAGAGCAAGGATGATGCAGAACAGGGAGGGGAGTGCCAGGTGCTCAATGCACTGGCACAGCACACGCTAGAGAGCCCTGCACGGGAGGCTCGGCCCCACACCGGGGTGAGGGCTCCTGGACACACAGGAAGTCCGCTTACCCCCCTCCTCCTCCCGGGTGTGGACGCGGATGCAGGGTCTCCGGTCACCCACAGCTGCGTGTGCTGGCAACCTGTCCGCAGGTGAGACACAGAGCCCTTGGGGGAGGGTAAGAACTGAAGCCAGAAGCCGGCGGGACCCAGGCCACGCGGGCGGCTTCGGGCTGGAGGGTGGACAGGGCGGCGGTCTCAGAGGGGCCCCTGCTTCCACAGGCGCCGTCCTGCGAGAGGGAGGCAATGGGACCCTGCTTTCCGAGCAAGTCCTAACGGCCCTGCCAGCCACAGGAGCAGCCGAGCTGAGGGAACTGGCATGTGTTTCCACTCCTGCCACACCTCCAAGGGTCCGGGCGCGCCGCCGAGGCCAGGGGGACTCCCGCCCTGCCGTGCCGCTGAGCACATCCCCAGCCTTGCGCTTTGTTTTGTTGACAGTCTTGATGTGAGGTCCACACACAAGGGCAGCTCTTCGCTTAAAACGTTTCCTCCAGAAGGACGGACGCGTCACCAGCAGCCGAGTCTCAGGAGGCTGCAGCCTCAGCCGGAGCAGGAGCAGAAGCCTCCTTCCCTCCAGGGCGCCCTGGGAGGCCGCAGGGCTCTGCTCAGGATTCCCAAGGCCTCTCGGCGGGACGCGAGGCCTGACAGGGGCTTCGGTGTGTTCTTCGCTCCGAAGGGCTCGAGAGGGCTGGTGACCCCGGGGAGACATGAGATCACCCCAAAGCCCTCGGCGCCCTCCGGGCGGGAGCAGGGCGCACTCCAGGTCCCCCGCACCTCAGCCGCCTCAGCGCAGGGTGGCGCCCCGGGACCCCTCCCCCGGGGGCGGGAGGAGGCTTATGATGGGACAGGAGGGCACAGACCCAAACAACAGGAAATAATTTCTAAACATTTTTATTTCAAATCTCTGTTCACCCCTCCCCAAAAAGACGTGGGTTGGTACAGCAACCATAAAAAGGATACAAACACAAGAGTCAAATGTCTCCCGCACTGACACTTACAAAACCGGGGATTGTACATGGAATTTCCGGACAGGACCTGCAGCAGTTACTAACGTCCCTTAGAGTCAACATGCCTATGGATACAGTATGTACAGACCGCCCGCTCTGGAAGTGATCTACAGGGACCCCACAAAAATACGGAAACATACCCAAAGTGCATTTGTCTCAGTTATATCAAAACATCTCTCCCTCTCCCTCCCGCCCTCGGACCTTCCTACCCCGTTTAAGATTGGCCTGCAAGTCTATTTTAACCATTTAGTAATTTTTTATAGTTTATGAAAATAAATTATACAGCAACTATTTTAATAAATTAAGCACAAAAAGGGAGAGAAGAGGAGGGCAACTAAATGGGAAGACAAAAGCCAGGCCATGCTTTGGCTTGGAGGACGGGGTGGCTCCCTTCCGGCCGAGAGCTGGGGCCCACGGGCCAGGAAGCCGCCTCTTCCTCGAGTCCTTCCTTACCAGTACCCAGGACGTACAGCAGCGGCGGTGCCCAGGTCCTGCTGTCCCTCGAGGGGCACCAGAACAGGCGAGTCCTCAGCCCAGCGTGCCCACAGTGCCAGCCGGCCGGGGGCGGGGCCGCGGTGGAGCGCCAGCAGCCCCCGTGCCGACGCCACCCCAGGAACCGCCTCGATCGCAGTCCAGCTGCAACCTCGCCCTCGCGCCTGCCCGCCTGCCCGGTGCTTCCCGGCGGGGGCAGCTCTAGGTCCCCCAAACCCGCCGGCCGGGTGGGGAGGCAGGCGCTCGGCGTGCAGGACTGGCTTCCGGGAGGTAGATGTGCTGGGGTGACGGCGCGGGGCGCAGGGAGGGGCGGGAGCGGCCAGGCGACACCTGCCGGGAGCCGAGGAGCATCCGAGGGGACAGAGGAGACCTGGGGTCCGCGGGGAAAGGAGGCTTTTCTCCAGCAGCCCGGTCAGTGTCCAAACGCAGCTCGCTCCTGCCTCCTCCCGGTGGCCCAAGTCCCTGGAATCCCCTCTCCCTCCGTCCGAGGCCTCCTGACACTGGCGCCGGGCACAAGACTTACCGTGGGGACTTGCGGACTGCACTTTGCGGCCCCATGATCTACAGCTATTATAATGGGGACACTTCCTTTTTTTTTTTTTTTTTTTTTTTAGTAAAAAAGTTTTACTCCCCAGGAGCAAATAAATCATTTGAACTACTGATAAACACTGCTGCAGTGAGAACAAAGGTGGCTACATGTATGCGACAGCACAACTCAGCATGAGGACAGCTGTGACGATCAGAGCAAAACCACGCACCCCAGCCCAGCCCAGCGGATTCCCATAGGGAAAATGTCTAACTGCAAAGCCCCTCCCCTCCGCGCAGGGGCGCCGTGCTCAACGCTGCGGACGCCCCAGGCTCCCCTCCCCGGGCACCCCGACTGGCGGCAGGACTTCTGCAAGTGCTGACGACAGACACACACCTCCTCCGGCAGCCACAGGGCCACAGGGTTCCTGCAGCGCCCGCAGCGGGCCCTGGCACCCGCCACCCCCGGCCCCAGCGGGAGAGCAGGGGCAGCAGGCGGCCGGGGGGCAGCGCCCGCTCCAGGCTGCGACTCACTTCAGCGCCGCGGGGGCGGCAACCAGGCCGTCACCACCAGAGCCCCGACTCCTCCAAGGCCAGCGTCACTCACTGTGCTCCCGACAGGGCACGTTTCAAGTAACAGCAGGTTGTAGCAGTAGTTGTCGCCGGTCACACGCGGGAGGCGCCCTGCACGGCACCCGCACAGGGCCACGCGCAGGGCCACGCGCAGCTTGCTCGGTGAGAAGGGCTCGGGCAGCTGCGCCAGCACCGTCTCCAGCCGGCCGCCTCCGCTGCAGGCCTGGGTGGTTCCTGAGCTTGCGACTCTCCCGCGGAGGCTCCGGCCCACGGGCCGCCAGGGCTGCGAGGACTCCTGCTCCCGGCCGCCCCGCAGCACCGCAGCTCCCGGGCCTGGGCTCCCGCGCAGCGCCTTCCTGGGCCACAGCTCCCCACACTGACACGCGGCGGCCGGCAGAGGCTCCCCGGGTCAGCAACCTTGTCCTCCGCCTGCTCCCACGGACTGGTCCAGACCCTTGCAAACCGACACCCTACCTCCAAACCGGCGGGCTGGGTGGGGGCACCCAGCGGGCTGCCAATTGGCTACTCGGGCCACAGTGGATCCCAGACTCGCAGCCCCAGAGTAGGGTGGCGCCCTCCCGGGTCGCCTCGTCACTTGGCTGGCAAAGCCACCCAAGCCCCTGGCAGAGGGCTCCGGTGCTGCAAAGCTCGCCCGTGGGCCGGCTCTTCACAGCCGGTCCCAAGGCCGGAGCTCTCTGTGCAGGGCCTGAGACGGAAGGCCGGTGCTTCTGCTGAGGAGTCTGAAGTGACTGAGACCGACGGGGCCACTGGTCCAATGAGAGGCGGCAGACGTGAGCTTCTCGGGCCCAGAGGCAGCTTCAGATCAGCACGCGGGCCACACGGCCGCCTGCTACCGACCGTCCACAGCACACAGGGCGTCGTGTGTCGGACCGCTGCGACCTCCTCTTCCATCACGGCCTCACAGGCACCCCCGACCCCAGCGGGAACACAAGGAACGACGTACCATCTCCGGGCCCAGGATGGGAATGACAGGGAGGACCCCAGAAACACGAGACGGGCCACGCTCTTCTGCTGGGCTCGGGCACCCCTTGAGGCCGACCGAGTTCAGCCTCACCCCTTGCCTGTCCTCCCGCTCTCCTGCTGGCAGGCACTGGAGGGCATGGTGCCAGATGATGGTTTTTGCCACAGAAGTGAGACAGGAGCCTGCTGTCGGTGGCTCCGGGGAGGAGGGACCCGCAGGGAATACTGCGTCCGGCTTCTCGAGGAGGCCTCGGGACGGGGGCACGGCTGGCTTCAGGTCCCAGCGCCTAGGGAATTTAGTAAACTAACACAGCTTCCACAAAAGGTGATTCTCAAATGAGGTTCCGAAGCCTTGAAGGAGAGGAACGGGGCGTCCTCACTCCTCCCTCCGGGGCACCGACACAGATGCTGACGGGCTGGGAGGCCCCCGTCCGTCTGGAGCTTCCGGTGCGCTCGGCTCTTCCCGTCACACCCGCCTCGCCGAGCCAGAGCCTCCGAGCCTCTCGGGACCTGCGCGCCTTCTCCCACTTCCATCCACCAGGCACAGGGCCCAGCTTCCTTCACGGCGAGTTTCCCATACTGAGAAATGCAAAGATCAAAAACAAAACTTCCGAAAAGAAACAGTGTTGAGACTTCTTCCAGCTTCCCAGGAGCCCTCTGTCCGGCACCTCGGCTGCTGTGACCGAGGCGGGCGTGTGCTTCTCCCAAGCCCCAGGCTGCGGACCACCGTCCTCGCGGAGGGAATCCCAACCCTTCTCTCCCTCTTCTCCTCTTCTTCCTTTTCATGCTAACTTCACTGGGTTCTTCACACTGGAGCTTAACAACCAAATGCCTAGAAAAAAGGGGAAAACTCCATCAGTTTGACAGAGCAGAATCAAAATGCAGTGAGAGACAAGAGCGGAAGCTGGCTGTGGAGAACTCCACGCTCGAGACGAGTCACCAACAGCTGGCAGCGGCTGAGTGGCACTCTGCTCTGGCCAAAGGGCGTGCCCACTGCAGCTAAAGGCACACGTGTGTGCCCTCGATGATACTTTTTTCCCTTTGATTTCCTGGTTCGATACAAGTTGTATATGAGCAGGGAGATGATCAGCCAGAGGACAGAGGGGCACACTTAGTCACACTGGTGTCCTCCTCACACTAGTGACTGGCAAAGTTTTTTTTTTTTTTGAGACAGGGTCTCGCTTTGTAGTTCAGGCTGGCCCTGAGCTCACTATGTAGCCCAGGCAAGCCTCGATCTCGGCAAAGTGTTTTTTTTGGCAGTCCTTTGCATTGAATGGGGCGCTCTATCAGAGCTACATCTCAGCCCTCTCAACCCTTTAGGCAATTTTGTTCTCAGGCTGGCCCCGAGCCCGGCCTCCCCAGAGCTGGGATTACAGGGGTGGGCCTCCACATGTGGCAGCCTTTATAAAATTTGGGCCAGGGTCCTGCTCAATTTCCAGGTTGGTCGCAAACTTTCTCCTGAACAGGCTGTGCCCTCTCTCAGATCGGTAACTCCGCGGCATCTGCTGAGGGCTGTGGGGCTGGAGGGGCAGGAGGAGGCTCAACATAGCTGCGCTCCTACCCTTGGCGGTCACCGACAGGGGCCTCGCTACGTGGAGGGTTCCACCTCTTGCTTCTGTTTGGAGATGAGCTGCGCTTCCTTTAGAGAAAGGTAAACCTCTTCCTGAGGGTCATAGTAGTAGAACTTTCGGATGTAAGAGATCAGAGGCCTGTGAAAAACAAGAGACACAGAGGTCATCTGTACAGAATATGTCCCACCCTTTCTTCGGAGTGCCCGTCCCGTCCCTCGCCTGTCTCCCACCTACCCTGGCTGCCTGCTCTGCGCAGGGCCTGCAGGGGCCGGCACAGTCACACTGCCTCTCGGTGCCTGGCCATTTCTGTCAGGGCCCCCATGCCAGCACCCCGTCCCTGCCCCCGTCCCCGTACTTAGGCAGTGGGAGATCCGGGATGTGATCTATCCGCACAAGCTGCCGGATCCGGAACCGGCAAAGGTGCTGGAGGGACTTGACGTTGCTGAATCGGGACACAGGGTACAGCAGCTGAACTGGTGTGGGAGGCAGCCCTTCGGAAGACAAGGCAGACACTCAGGGACAACTGTGGGCACACAGCGTACAGGGAAGGCGGCGTGGGGCAGGCCCCTCAGTGCCGGGACGGGTTCCGGCCCAGAGCCCTCCACAGAGGGCTGCCGCTCTCCTGTGCACAAGAGTCGTTACATATTTCACCTTCACGGGAATTAATGCTCCTCTGCCCACAGCCTCCCTAGAATCATTCTCTTTTTGGTTCTTTGAGAGAGTTTTGTTGTGTAGCCCAGACTGGCCTTGAACTCATGGCAATCCTCCTGCCTCAGCCTCCGGAGTGCTGGGATGACAGATGTGCGCCACCACATGGAGCTGAGAAGATGCTTTTCAAAGAGCTGCATAAGCAGCAGCTCAGGCAAGCTGAGGCTGGAGTCTGCTCAGTGCAGAGCGACCACAGTGAGGCTATAGGACGCGCCACGCCCACGCCCTACCCAGAGGCTGCGGGACGGATGCCCAGCGGACTGCAGGTGACCCGAAACAGGTTCAAAGGAACTGGGAGCACCTCGGCTTCAATAAACCAGGGGGCGAGTAAACAAGCACGCCGTTGTGAGAAAGAATCTGAAATGAAGATCTTTGAAAGAATTCTCTTTTCAGCCATTGCCAGAATAAATGAAATTCTGTAGACAAAACTGGCTGGAAAACACCCACCATTATTGGGGTTAAATTTCAGACAATTTGAAAACTTTGACTGAGGGCATGAAAAGAAAAAAAAAAAGCTTGCAATTTGAGTGCCCAAGTCCTCCCACGGCTGCTGACAACTGACCTTCTCACAAACAAACAGCACACACTGTCCCGTCCCTGGGCCTGCCTGCCTGTCTGCTGTCTGCTGTCTGCAAGGCACTGAACTCACAACTGCACTTGGAGGCGGGCCCTCCGCCCACTGGACAGGGCGGGCTCAGCCCAACTAGAGGGTTTGTTCATTGGCTGCCCAGGAGGCCCCGCCCCTTCCCCAGCCCTAAGGCGCATGCAGTAACACACCCTTCCTTGTCCAACTCTCCTTTTAAAAAAATTTGTTATAGGGCCGGAGGGTTAGCTCAGTGGTTCCGGCGCCTGCCTCGCAAGCGTAAGGACCTGAGTTCGATCCCCGGTTACCACATATAATGTTGGGCGTGGTGGCTCACGCCTGTAATCCCAGCACTCGGGAGGCAGAGACAGGAGGATTGCTGAGTTCGCGGTGGCTTGCCTGGGCACCATAGTGAGCTCAGGGCCAGCCT
>PVIC010020410.1:0-29561 GCA_004025085.1 Thryonomys swinderianus | reverse complement strand
CTTTCTTTCTTTCTTTCTTTCTTTCTTTCTTTCTTTCTTTCTTTCTTTCTTTCTTTCTTTCTTTCTTTCTTTTCTTTCTGACAGGCTCTCACTTTAGAATTCAGACTGGCTCTGAACTCACTTTGTAGCCCAGGCTAGGCTGGAACTCACAGCAATCCTCCTGCCACTGGCTTCTGAGTGCTGGGATTATGGGCATGAGCCATTACACCCGGGATTGTGGTATGTGGTACTAGGAGTTGAATTTGGGACCTTGCGCTTGCCAGGCAGATGTCTAAACCACTGAGCTAAATCCCCAGCCCAGGACTCCCAATTCTAATGAAACCGAGAGCACTCCAGTAGGCTCAGGCAGGAAGATAGCAAGTTCAAGCCCCATCTCAGCAACTTAGTGACTTTGTGAGACTCAGTATCAAAAGAAAAAAAAAAGAATAAGGACTGGGGGTGCCGTAGTAGTATGAAGGCCCTTGGTTCAGTCTTCAATGCTGCAACAAACAAACAAATTTAAAAACCCCTCCAGTCTCCAGCATGGAATAAGAACAGCCTCCCATTTTCCTTCCTCCTCACCAAGCTGCTCCCTATTATTCTATGCTCTCCACAACCTGCCTTTCTACTGACTTTGGTCTCATGCTTTTTCTCTAGGTTAAACACACTCACTGGAAATTCCTTTTTCCTCTCTTGTCCTCCTCTAACCTCCACACATCTCTTGGGATTTGGGACTTAGGGAAGGTGTCCTTTTCCCTGACCACCACCTCATGTAAGTCCTAGCCAATCGCCTTCACTCCTCAGTCCCCAGACTCTCAGCCTGGTCTTTTTTCCCTGTTGACTTGCCTTGTAGCTGTTTATCTGCCTCCCTTTCTTTGCCCCAGGCTCCTAGAAGGCAGGGACTCTATCCTGGTTCTTGTGGTGCCCACAGTTTTCACACGGGGCCTGGCATATGAGAGGGCTCAGCAAATGCTGCTGAATAAATAAATGAACTGGATTTCCAAGTAGAGATTAATTATGGACAAGTGAGACTGAAGTCTATCTATTCCTAGATACTACGTTTATTTAAATCTTTTGTCAAATAGAATTTTTTTTCTAATTTTAATATACAATTGGGGAGTTAATGTCACCAATATTTGTGACATTTGATGCGTTCAATAGAAGAGAAGTAGCACAAGTGCACAAAGCAATTGTAAGTGAAACATAAATGGTGATAAGATGAAGTGCTCTGGGAGAGCAGAGAGAGACAGAGATGGAGAGAGGAGAGAGCTGTCAACCAGCTACTCATCTGATGACAAGGAAGGTGGGTGGCCCCTTGTAGCCTGAATTCTAGTCCCACCCTGTGCCTCCAACTCCCTTGATGACCACTCAGCGCTATTATCATGGCTAAAACCCTGTGCTGTGGGGCCCCAGCGCTGGCGAGGGAGGTGGAAGAGCGTCTTGTTCTGTCCCACCCCTCTTCGCATCCCTGGCCTGTGGTCCTTTTCTGGCTTCTCATTCTTCTGCTTTGGGCTTTTCTTCCTGATTCTATGCATCCCTGAAGACTTGCTCTTTATTCCTGTGTTGGAAACCCCTAGGATTTAGCTTTATAAAGCTTTCTGCTCTTGGATGGTTAAGGAGGGACCCTTGAGATTCTACTTGTGCATCCGGTTGGCCCTTGTGAAGAGGATGGGAAGCAAAGTGAGCCTTGAGGGCTGGTGGGAGCTCATGGACAGGAGTGGAGGGTGGGCTAGGGCATCCCCTTCCCACAGAGGGCCAGAGTGGGTGGGAGATAGCCACAGAGCACCGAGCTCAGCACCACGTCTGTCCTGACTGCGACTGGTGGGCAGGGAGAGCCTATTGTGGGGCAGTGAAGGGTGCCTTAGCGATGCTTGCAGCAGGCATGGAATCGGGGAGACAGCAAAGTCACAGGCCAGCGGGACGCAGCAGGAAAGGCCAATCCCCAAACACTCCAGGGCTCAGATCTGATAGGAGCCAAAGGCCAAGGGATGAGTCATTGGCTGCAGACTGGGTGTGACTCTTGGAGCCCTGATGCCCCTACTGTGGGTATAGACAACCCAACCTTCACACCACAGGCCCACGGACCTGAGTCCAGATCTGAATGCTGCTGACAGAAGGAAGTAACCATAGTGCTGAATGCTAAAGCGACTTGAACTTAAAGAAGCCATTGGCTTGTGTAGTTTGGAAGACATTGGGGGACTTTCAAAAAATTAAGAATAAAAGGTCAATGAGCTGAGTTGTAGGAGGTCAAAAGCAAAGAGCCACACGCCCTGGATAAGCCTGGCTATGTGGTGGTAGAGGGGGACACGGCTGAGGGTCAGTCAGGGACTTATGGTCTGTTTCATAGTTACAGTTTGTTAGAAAAATGGCTACTTGGTTAGATGCCATGTGTTCACTCCTGGCCACGTGCTCCCAGGGAGGGAGCCTCCCCTAACCAGGCTCCGCTCAGGGCACACAGCCCACTGCCCAGCAAGAGGAAGGACTTGCTAGGACTGTCATCTGAACGCAGGGTCCCTGCATCCAGGGCTCTGCGAGGTGCCAGGGCTTCTCTCTGTGTCTTTGAATGATTGTCAACGTCTCCCCAAACTTAACACCAGCGACACATTTACCGGGGATCAGGCTTTGCGGGGCTGATGACTCCTGTGGCAGATTGCTTTGCTGTGGGCTGGAGGTGCAGCGCCTCGGTGTGACAACTCCAGATCGCTCCCGCTGATCTGAAGCGCTGATTGCCAGCCTCAGATGTCTTTGATGAATAAAAAATGGGAAGGCGAATTAATTATTACTTATGAAATGCAGATTATTTGGTAGACAAATATCTTTCAAACCTCAGGGCCCATCGGGGAAGATAATAAAAGTAACCCTTGGCAATGGAGAGGGCTGAGGTTTATGGAGCTAGGGAGGTCTCAAAAATCCAATTCCGTACTAAGTGATGGCAATAGCCCCCTATCTTTGTGTCTGTGTGTCTGTTTGAATCTCATTCTCTCTTCCTCTCTCTCAGTCTTTCTGTCTGTCTGTCTCTCAGTTTCTCAGGATCCCTGATAGCATCTTTCATGGCCTCTGGATCTCTGGGCTTCTCTTCTCCACCAGGTCTTCTCTCCGTGGTCTCCCAATGATCCTGTGCTGTTTTCTGACACTGCCCTGATATCCGGGTATCCTGGGTTCTCGGTGTTGCTATCATCTTCACTCTGCTTCTTGCCTCGTTGCTCCTTGCAATGGTTGTGCCCAGGGAGTTTCCACAGGACTGTCTGCGCTGCCCCTTCTCTCACTAGACAGGAAGCTGTGGAAGGCAGAGTCCCTTTCTCGCGTGCTCCTGTGCCGCGGTGCCTAGATCACTGGCTGGCCCTGAGGAGGCTCAGCAAACCTCGGCAGCTGGCAGGGCTCCTCTCTCTGGGACTGACCTGCCTGCTTCTGTCCACAGCTCTCCAGTCTCTCTCTGTCCATGCTGGTCTTTCTCCTTCTCATCTGTGTGTCTGATCTTGGGGGAGGGTAGAAGAAAGAAAGTCTGATAGAGACAAGGAAGTTGTAATTTAAAAATTATAATTTTAGCCGGGCATGGTGGCTCACGCCTGTCATCCCAGCACTCGGGAGGCAGAGGCAGGAGGATTGCTGAGTTCGAGGCTTGCCTGGGCTACATAGTGAACGCAGGGCCAGCCTGAACTACAAAGTGAGACCCTGTCTCAAAGAAAAAAAAATTATAATTTTGAAAAAACTGTAGCTTCAAGACACAATAAAGGTTACAATGTCTTTTTTTTTTTTAACCCTAGGCCTGTTTTACTTTCCTAGCTTCTCACCTCTAATTTCCCAAGAGTTTTTTAAAAAAAAATAGTAAGTTCACATATTTGGCCTGTGTGTTTCCTCCAGTGTATAAATCTACTAATTTCCTATTTCTACCCTTGAAGAAGCAGGGTACCATATCTCTAAACTTCAAACACATGCAAATAGTTTACATTTTAGCCTACTTGATAAAGTCAGTTTGTGCTTTAGCCCAGTGGTGGGTAACCTGATGGGCAGACTAAGTAAACAAGGGGAACTGAAACATGTTCCTTCTAAATCATTGTCTCAAGGACACCCAAAGGCCACACAAAAACCTGCACCCAGGCCGTAATGCACCTCCCCTCTCCTGCACCCACACTCGGTCTTTTTCAGGGTGTACTTCTTTGACTCTGCCTAACGCATCTGCCTGAGCTTCCGAGCTTCCTAAAACACTCTTCTGTGATGATAGCAGAAGCACCTGCCAGGGTGACCTGAGGCCTCCACCTCCTCTTTGGGGGTCCTTCCTGGAACCTGTCCCTCATCGCCTCCCTCTCTTTGCTCTCTCAGCCTGGCCCAGGGCGGAAGCCAGGCTATCTATGCCCAGACCTCGCATCACTCGCAGCTCCTGCTGGGCTCTCTTCGGGACTCTCCAACGGGAACCACAGAAAGGGGATTCGTTGGCTTAGAGGCAATTGGCATCAGCTCTCAGGCAGCAAAGGGGGTGCACAGGCCCCGCCCACTGGGCCCATCACCCTGGGAGTTGCCAGCAGGCTTACTTCTGCCTGGTTTGAGGGGCAATGTCTGAGACCTTTCCCTGCTTGGGGATGGACCATAGATGAACCACACTGCTCCTGGAACCAGTAGCCATCCCTTCGGGCTGACATCTTCCTTATCTGGCTTCCACCAGAAAAACAAGGGCTCAAGTTCTAGGGAGAGGTCAGGTCTGGAGGTGTGAACCCTGGGAATCCGAGGCAGTGAGATCGGAAGTTACCCAGAGTGGCTCAAAATCCCAATTTCCAACTCAACTGATAGCTCTACTTTCATACCCCTAAAAGAGGAACAGTAACCCTTGATCTGTACTGGGCTAGTGAATTAAGTGTGATAAGCCAAACAAACCACTGTGCCTGGACCATCATGAACTCTCAGTAAGGGCAGCTGAGGTCAGTGGAAGGCAGTGGGCATCCATGGGTGCCTTTTTGCTAGAGGTAAGCTGGTTCTCTGGCAGCTGTGGGTAGTTTGAATAGTCATGCACCAAAGAATTCTGCAGGGGCAGGAGCTTCCGTGGGCCATGCCGTCCTGTCCCTGCCTCAGGCAGGTGCCCGTGCAAAACCCCCAGGCAGATGGCACTCTTCCAGAAGTTCTCCGGGAGCAGGCAGCCCAGCCTCTCTCTGCACCCGCCTCTAGCTCCTTCCCGCACAGTCAAGACGCGCTTCCTGACACCCCACCGCAAAGCTTTTGCCTTCACACAGGCCTGCTGGCTCTGGCGAGGGCTCCGCAGAGGGGAGAGGGGCCCTTGGGCCGCCAGCCCTCGAGGTGGTCTCGGCGTGTGCTCAGGCGGCGCCTTCGCGATCCTCTCTGTCAGCGAGTTACAGGAAGGCAAAGATGACAGCGAATCTGCAATGCAGAGCCAAGTACTCACTCCAAAATGTCTCCAAGGCCTTTTCCAATTTCCTGGAAATCTACAAGTGTTTCCAAGACACAGCTTTGGTAGCTGAGTTCGGCTGGGTCCTTCCCATCTCCGCTCTTCCTGCAAAGCCTGCTGCCTCCCACAGCCGCGGCCTGCCCCCCACCCTGCAGCGCTCACCCCTGGGCCATCATTCTTGCCTCCGTGCTGTGGCCCTATGGGTCTTGGCACCTGCAGACGCTGGCAGAGCGTGAAAGGAGGTGCAGGCCTGACTTGCTTCCCTGCCTGCTCCAGATGACTCACCACCTGCCTTCTCAGCTCTCTTCCCATCCTTACATAATCCTGACTGCAGGATTAAAAATACTCTGCTGAATACCCCGTCCATCTGTCACCTCTCTCTCTCTCTCTCTTTCTCTCTCTCAACATATATATATATATATATATATATATATATATATATATATATATATATATATATTTGATCTTATTTTTAAAATGCTTCAGAAAGAGCACTTCCCTCATTCGTATCCCACTAGAGACGGGTTTCCGAGTCAGCTCTCTTTCTCCAGAATAGCAGTCCTGGGGAAGTGAGATTCCCTGCAACTTGAGGAATGCAGACTGCTCTGCGCTTCCCTGATAGGTTTATCTAAGTGAGAGGACCCATCTGTGGAGTCACCCAAGTCTCCGGGCAGCTCCTGGTCCTTGCCGCCCCCTGGCCTGGTGGCCCTCACCCGCCTGGGAGTTAGAGGAGGCGAGGAGCTGGCCCACTGGGTCCCTGGGATGGGGACTCTGCCTCCTGTGCTGCCCCCGCCTTTCATGTGTCCATCTACCCCATCTCTGTGGACCAGAAGTCCTGCCTAGACCAATGGAGGACAAAGGGAAGGGCTTTTCCCTGGTCACCTCCTTGAGAAACAACCTGAGTACCACCTGGACCCAGAGGCCCCTGTGCATGGGGTCTTGGCCCCACTTATTCATTCTGCAGGTGTTATCAGGGGTGTATCATCTATGAGTGGGTCAGACAGACAATATGTCAAGAGGGTGTGGCTCAGGGAGGGAGGCAGGGGGTGGATCGCAGAGAGGTACCAGGTCTGGGACTGAGACCCATGCCCGCCGGATATCAGCCACGCAGCAAGTGCCAGAGCTCAGTGTGCTCACCTCACAGTGGGCGTCAGGACGTCCGTTCCTGAGGTGGGCGCGGGGCTGGGAGCTGTGACGGTCTGAGGCAGCCGTGTGGGACGGTCCCAAGTGCATATGTTTAAAGCTGAGGCTCCCGTGGAGGAGAGAGATGTCTGCAGAAGCTGCCTCCTTTAGAACCTTCCGTCCCGGTGACCGCTGTCTCCCTCGTGACCCATGTCATCGGCCCCAACTCCTCCGGTCCACACCCTGGTGCACCGTGAGAACCAAGTGCCTACTTGCTGTAGCACCCTATTTAAACCTCCCTGAGGACCCTGGACGCCCCAGCACTGCTCCCACCTCTCGCGAGCTCACCTCCCCCATCTCCATGTGTCAGGAATCCCCCTAGACCGATGGAGAAGGGCGCACAGGCTGGAAGCTGGCTCCACATTGCTCACCCTGAGCTCTGCGTGCTGGCGGCCCAGTGACCTTCACTCCTATGGTTTAGTTTTCTCATTTGTAAAATGGCTAAAATGAGAGTGCTACATACATTCAGAGAGAGGAAATAAGTGGCTTCACAAAGAAGCATTTACAGCCACTTTCTGTGGAGGCCAACTCTGTCCACAGGGTTTCCAGGAGCAGCAGCAACAGTTGGTTCTGGTGTCTTTGGAAACACGATCTCTGTGCCTGACCCCACAGGCCTCCGGTCACTTGTGCAGCTGGACCTCCTTTTGGTATTTGGTCTCAAATTGAAAGGCTGGCAGGACTCCTGCCTAACCCTGCTACCTGTCCCAACAGGGCTGACCAGGCCCCTGTCACTCGTCCTTGGCCTGAACTGAGTATGTCCCTCCGGTGTTGTACCTCCAGGGCAGGAAGTGGCACCAGGGGAATCTGAGGAGGGTCTGCAGCAAGCACAGAGCCTCTGGCTGCACCATTTTGGAAACACAGCACGGTCATCACCAGAGCTGCAGGGCAGCCTTGTCTCAGTGGGCGGCCTGGGCCCCCGGGCAGCAGAGGGAAGGAGGAAAACTGTTTTTTCAAAGCCATTGACTGCAATGGCCTCTGGGCTATTAGACAATCTGTAAAATAGTGCCTGCGAGTAGGTGCGGCCTGTGCCCTGGGGGAGGCCCAGCCCTGGCCTGGGGACCGCTCAGTGACAGCGTGCTGCCTCCTCCCTGCCCGCCTCCAAAGTCACCCGCAGGCCTGCGGAGGCTCGGGTGTGTTTATGCCCTTCGTCCTGGGGTGGGAACGTCACCACAGATGGTCTGAAGTGCGCACTCACAGCCCACCACTGGAACACACAAGGGTGGCAGGTGCACACTCCCCCTTGCACGGCCACACTTGCAGTGAGGAGGCAGCCTATCTGCTGCTCCCCTTCTGGGATCCACAGCCCTTCTCCCAGCCGCAGGCAGCCCGGTGCGCACTCCGCCCTCCGGCCCTCCTCTCTCTCTGTTGGAGATGAGAGGGATATTTGGCAGCCGCGTCTCCTTGTCTCTGGCTTTTTCGTGCTGGCCTCTTTGGTGTGCTCCCTGTTGCTCACAACATCTGCACACGCACGCACACACACACATGCATGTGTGCACTGAGAGCAGGCAGACACGTTCCCTCTCGGACTTGGACGTGGGGCCTGGGGGCAGGTGCCCAGGTGATCTGGGTCTGGAGGGGCAGAGAGGGGCTCTGGGGGAGACCCAGGCCCAGCCTGGGCAGACGGCCTTGGTCTGTGATGTCTGACGGTCGGGCAGCGTGGGGAGCCGGTGCCGAGCACTGAGCACTGAGCACTGTGACCCCTTCCCGGGCAGTGCCCCCTGGAGTGGATGTGCACTTGGGCCCTTCCGAAAGAGGCGACCCCGGAGAGTGACGCAGCCTCTCTGCACTGCTCTCCTGCCTCATCAGACAGTTCTGAGTCTGATCACGTGTAAGACCCTTAAAGAGCGGCAGCTCCGGTGATGGCGCTGTGCCCCGGCTCTCTGATGAGCCCAGGTACGGAAGGTTGTGTTGAATTCTTCCGTTCATCCCGGTGCATGGCTGCTCCTGCATAGAACTGTGGGGCACTTTTCCCAGCCATGTGGTGGCCAGGGGGAGCTAGACATGGAGCTCAAGTGCCAGCGCCCCCCTCGGGGCATCTCTCCTGCCCGGGGGCAGAGTCTCAGTCTGGCACGGACTGCAGCTTTAGGGAAGGATAGTCGCAGAAGCCTGGCAGGAACTGACTCTGACTGTGACCATGGTGGGAGGATGTGGTCTGATGTGGAGCTGGGAGCCAGGCAGATGCCTCGTCTGGGGTAGAGCAGAGGGCAGGTTTGGGTCACCTGAGGGAAGGGCACTGGCCGAGGGACTGGTGTGGGAGGGTGGAGAGTCTGGCTCAGAGATCTGAAGGCTCCTGACACCAGCTTTAGGCCCCGTTCTTGCCAGGAGGGATCAGGTTGGCGTGGAGAAGAACTTGGGGCTGCCCGTGGGGCAGCTCAGGGCAGGTCAAGTCCTGCTGCTCTTCCTTCTGGGTTGAGGTAGGAATGCTGGTGGCCGAGCCTTTGGGGCACCACCAAGCATCCCTAAGGGACAGGCGGATGCTGCTATGCCCCAAGCCGCTCACTGGGATCCCACTGAATACCAACCCCTAGGTGGGCATCTCACTTCCCTCTACAGAGGCAGGATTGGAAGCCTGGGGGAGACCACCTGTCTAGATTGGCTTGTGGGCTGTGCCAGTGGCTGTGCCAGGGCACTAGGATGTCTGCTGGCAGGACAAGGGCGAGTCGTGACGGGGTGTGTGAGTGTTCTCTGAGTAGCCTCGGGCAGGGGGAGCAGAGACCTGGGTGCTGCATCTCACAGTCAGAAGCAAGAAAGTCGGAAAAGTCAGAGTTCGCCTCTGGGGTTGGCACACCTGGTCAGTGTCAGGCTGCAGCAGGAAGCATGGGGGTGCTGCCTCCAGCAGGTGACGCGTCTCCTCTCCAAGAAGGGCACGTTCTTGCTTTTATTCCCAGTTAGTGGCAGACACTGAAGAGTTCTTTCCCTCCAGTGGCAGGAACAGTGTAGTCTGCAGGGTCCTGGGGGGCCAGAGGCAGGTGGGAGGAGGAGGCTGTGTCACCTGGCTTGCCTGCTGGGCACAGCATATGAGTTTAGGTGCATTAACATTCGTGCCAATTAGTGTTGTTTCTAATTAACATTTTCGCATGGCAAAGTAGGGCTTCCAGGCGTGGCAGTGCCTGCACCAGCAGGGAGGGATGTGGGTCTCCTGGCTCTCCAGTTGTGCTGGGGTGATGGGCACAGGGGCTCCTGGGAGGGAAGTGCAGGGATGGCAGTCTGTGATGAGGTCTGGGGAGAAGAGGCCACACTGGGGTCCCCTGGGACTGAGCTGCAGGGACTGAGCGGCGGCCCCCTCCCCAACTGTGCAGGGTGACTTCATGTTCCCAGTTGGGACAAGATGTGTCTCCGTCACCTCTGCATATGTGGCACACGACGCCCTACTGTGTGCCAAACACCGTGCTGGCTGCTTTGACCCCTGTCCTTGGGTGACTTGCGGATGAGGAGGGGAGACCCCCCATACCCACGGACTCTACTGGAGACATACAGGTGCTCTGGGGGCACTGGGCTGACACAGGGCTCAGTGCAGAGGGGCACCTTGTCCCGGTGCCCAGCACCGTGCATCACGTTTCAAAGGTCAGTAAGAGAATGAAGGGATGAATGAGTGGCATCAGCCAGGACCCGAAAGTGGAGGAGCGAGCCAGGGGGCAGCAGAGCAGAGGCAGAGGCGGGGAGGGGCCCACTGGGCCCCAGCAGTCGGGGCCCCGCAGCGCTGCAGAGGCCGGAGCTGTGCCCTGGAGCTCGGGGCTTACATGTACACTGGTGAATAGAGGGGTGCTTCCCCCCTAACAGAAATATGCATGGAGAGAATGGGCTCTCTCCTTCTCAGGGGACCGTGTTTGTTGAATGCATTAAGGAGAAATTTATTTGCATAAATTTATCAGCCCAAGATGTGGCTCTACTCAAACCTCCCCACTTCCTCTGGCCCCCATTTCTCCTCCATTCACCGCAAGGATCTGTGAACTACAGATACAAGTGTGTCACCCCTTATTCAAGCCCTCGGTGACTCCCCAGTACATCTGCGGGGAAATCTGAAGTCTTACGTGGCATAGCCACGTTCACTGCTCGGCTCTCATGTTGGGCTTTCCCTTCGCTCGATACCGGCAACCACACAGGCCTGGTTCTGTGCCCTCGCCAGGAGCCTCCTGCCTTGGGGGCCACACAGGTGCTGCCCCTCTCCTGGCCACTTCCCCCTCCTCCTTGCCTGGCCATCTTTAGATCTCCACTTGAAGGTCAGGTCTCTTCTTCAGGGAAACCTTCCTTTACCCCGGACCAGGCTGTGTCTAAACTTGTGGTCAAACCCACACTGTGTCACTACAGCTGCCACCCAGACTACACTGCAGGGCCTAGTGCGGTGCCCAGTGCGGGTTTTTGATTAGAATTTGTCACTGAATGCATGGAACATGTGACGTATTCCTATCGTGGTGTGTGTTTAGCAGCAGTAAGCAGGAGAGCAGGATCATTAGCCCTGAAACAGGATTCTGCCAAGAAATGGGTTTCTGCCAACATGCTTCCCGATGTCCCTTGTACCGTCAGCTGCCCACTGGACACCGTGCTGATCATGCTTGAGAACGCTCTTCCAGCTTTCTTCACTGCATGGGCATTGTCTTCTGGGCAATCGAGGCCAGACCTAGGCAGAGCGTGGCTTCCTGGTTCCCAGATGCCCCGGGGTGGACAGTCAGCAAGTCCCTACCGTACACTTCCCTTGCAGTCTCTTTCCTGGACACTCACTGGGGAAAGCGGGCAGCAGGGGGCAGGACACAGAGATGCTGAGCAGCAGGGAGCAGCCAAGTGTCACAGAGGACTCTGGCACTGGAGGGCACAGCTGACAGAGACAGGTCAGCCCCCAGAGGCGGAAGCCAAACAGAATGCAAAGGCGCGGGTTTAACGTGCATTCATTCGTTTTTAATATTTATGATCCTGCCTGTCTCCAAAAAGATGTAGGGTCATTTGCTGCTCAGATACTGCTGAGAGCTCCTGGGAGAGTCAAGGAAGAGAGGAGTGAGGTTGGCAACCCCTGGGGTGACGTGGGGAGAGGACACAGGCACGGAAGTGGCACCCTCAGAACAGGGCCTCACTGTCTGCCGGGCTTGGTCACAAGACCCCCGGCCTCCCGTCATCTCTACAACCTCTTATTCTACACATGGTCAGACAGGCCATGCCAGTTGCCCAAACCACACAGCTGGCCTGTGCTGGGAGAGGTGGCCGTGGTCCAGGGAGAACGGCTAAGTGGGGCTTTTCCAGCAGTGCTCGTCTTCTTCCTGCCCCTGCTACAGGCACGACCCTGCCCTGCTTTGTGAAGCATCCTGTGCCTTTGTCCACCCTGAGCTCCCGAGAGTCTCATGGCTGCCCAGTTCAGAAGAGCCAGCAGCCCTCTGCCATCTGCCCAAAGCCTCTGCTCCCTGTACCCGGTAGCACCCGGCCGTCTGGCTCAGGCCCCCTCCTCTTCCTTACCCACTGCATAGTTCCAGGGCCGAACATACCCCGGACCGGGGCCGGCCCCTCCCATGTCCAGCTCCTTCGCCTCGGGAGCGAGCACGGCAGAGTGAGCAGGCACATGGATCCCGCAGCCAGGTGACCTGGACCTTTGATCCAGATCTGCTCCTCCAGCCAGGCAACCTTGGGGGAAGTTCCTGCCCTTCCGGTCCCAGCTTCCTCCTCTGTCCACCTGTCCTGAAGGTGCCTGTCAGGGATTTGCTCTGAGGAGTGAATGAGGAGGGAATATGAGGACAGAGCCTGGGTGGCGCTGGCCCGCTCAGTGCGCTGCTGGAAGCTACTTTTATTTCTCACCCTTGGTCCCAGTCTGTGACCTACTGCTTCCCCCACCCCCCAGAAACCGCTGAAGTTTAGAGCTTGCTAGTGAGTACTCCAGGTGGAGCCCTCTGGCCTCCGTGACTCCTCTTGCTTTTTTTTTTTTCTTTGAGACAGGGTCTCACTTTGTAGTTCAGGCTGGCCCTGAGCTCGCTATGTAGCCCAGAAAAGCCTCGAACTCAGCAAGCCTCCTGCTTCTGCCTCCTGAGCGCTGGGATGACAGGCGTGAACCACCACACCCAGCATTGTGGTATGTGGTAGTGATTGCTGGTGGGCACGAGTCACCATGCCTGGTATTGTATGTGGTTACCAGAGTTCGAATCAGGGACCTTGTGCTTGCTAGGCAGGCGCTGGAACCACTGAGCTAAATCTCTGGCCCTCTTCTCACTTTTGAGGGTGCTCCAGGCTGAGCAGGCCTTTGTGTCTAGGATGCTGATTAAGAACACAGGGGCTGTTCTCTCTAAGAATGCCTTAAACCCAAGGCAAGATGGTGCCGTCCAGCGCAGAGTCCTCTCTTACCTCTGGGAGAGCCCTAGCAGGGCCTTTGTAAATGCTTGTTAGTTTTTTGCCTTGGACCATAGGCGCCTTCTGCTCTGTGAGGCTGTCTGCTCCGTCGCTCCTTGGGCTGGAGACCGAGGCTCCGCAGCAGCCTGGAGATACCGTCACACTGATGCTGCGGGAGCCAGGTCATGGGGGTGGGGGAAGGAGGGAGCGGGGAGTGGAGGGCAGGAGAGCAGGCCCCAGGTGGGAGGGGCCAGGGCTGGAGGACAGAGGCACACGTGGCTGGGCGGGACAAGACAGCCAAGGATGAGGGATGACTTGTCCTGGAGGGAGGAGCAGAGGCGGTCTTTCAGGTCCCACGCAGCCTTCCTGCCTCCTCACATGGAGCCCTCCATTGCCCTAGAGCCTCTCCCTGTTGCGGCCTGCTGAGCTTCGGCAGCCCCTACCTCCCTAGCCCACCGAGGGGCACTGGGGGTGCTGACCCCGAGCATTCTGGTGGGAGACGTGTGCGTACCGCGCGAGGCAGGGGACACTCCAGGTCTCGTCCGAAGCCCAGACCCATCCTAGTCCAGCCCAGCCGGATTCCCATGGTGACAAGAGGCTTCCTCAGCAGGCCTGCACTGTGGCCTGGGTTCAGCAGCTCAGCCTCAGGCCAGGTTCCTGGGCCACATACCCACTTTCCGTGGCCATCTTCTCTGAGTAGGCGTCTGGAATCAGCTTCCGCTGCTCGAGACCGCGGCCCCTCCTGGGCGTCCCGACACTCCCTAGCCGTGTGTCTGTGGGCAGCTTACTCACCTGTTCTACCCCGCCTGGTCCCTCTGCTGTGAGGGAGGCCATAACACTACCTTGTAGCCCCGTCAGGGAGATTCACCGAGGCCTTTCGCACGTTCCCTCGCGTTTGTATTAAGCTCGCACTATTAGCCATTATCCTCACTAAATCTGCGGAAAACAAGGAGGTACTCTTGCTGACTGAAGAGGCGCGGAGGCCTGGCTGGCTCACTCCAGGGCTGCGACAAGAGCAAGAGAGAGGGTCCCTGCACTCCAATTCTGGATTCTTTCCACTCTCGCACAGTTGCCTTGTCACCTGTGTGTGTGTGTGTGTGTGTGTGTGTGTGTGCATGCGCGTGCATGCATGTGTGTGTGTGTGTGTACTCACGTTCTTTATTGCATAAAGCCACTGTATTATGTGTGCTGTCAAATATCCTATTAAAAAGCAAAATGAAAAAAACAGTGAGCAGTCTTCCTCCGCCTGCGCTTCCACTGATTACAAAATTAAATTAAGCTCTGTGGCTTGCTGCTGCCGTTTGATGGGGAATACAATGAATTGCTCTTCGGTTTCCTGGAGAAGTCCCTGGGAACAGGGCTGGGGAGCCAGCCCGAGACAGTATTTCTTCCTCCCGAAGCCCCCGGGGGCAAGCCTTCCTCTCCAGAAATGTTAAGCCCCTGAGCCAGGCCTCCCTTTTATTAGGTTAATAAAACACCAGGCCCATCAAGTCTCAGGCTCGTAAAGGTCAGCGAGTCACGTCTGAGTGCAGCAGAGAGGTGGAGGGGCTGCGGTCGCTCCCAGGGCCTCGGGGGAGGGAGGAAGACTCTGCTCCCCACCAGCTTTGACTCTGGGGCCAGGATGGAAGATGCTCCCAGGGCAGCGAAGGAGAGAGGGACAGGAAGCCTCGTGGCCCCCTGGCCTCAGCTAAGTGGGTCCCCAGGGCAGGGTCGGGACAAGTGGACAGGTGGGCAGGAGAGTTGAAGCAGGCACCAGTAGCCGGGGCATTTGGTGGTGGAAGGCGATGGGTGGGACCCCTCAGTTCTGGGTAGGAGGCAGTCTCTGCCTTTGCGCTCCCTCAGGCCAGTCCTGCTGTTTTGGGGGTGTGAACAGTCCCCCAAAGCAGAGACTTCAAGCAGCAGTTGTTCCTCTTTGGGGCCTGGGGTGACTAGGTTGGGCCAAAGGGTGCTTCTGCTCCTGGGTATAGATAAAAGGGACGGCGGGCACTCAGCCTGGCAGCTGGAGTCACATTCTCCACATGCCTGCTCTGTGGCTTCAGTTTCTCCTGGATCTGCTGCTGAGTGTCCCCTTCCAGGGGTCACTGGGGGTGCAGATCTTAAGGGAGCCAGTCACAGAGTCACATAGTTCACTTCTGCTGTGTCCTACGGGCCCGGGAGACCAAGGGTGAGGCTTGAAGGGAAGGGAAATTCTGGAGGAGCAACAGGAACTGGTAGCCAGCTTGGATCCCCCACATACTTCCATCTCCACAACCCCTTTACAATGGAAACAAAGCTGGGTATGTAATCTTAGCTACTTGGGAGCTTGAGGCAGGATGATCAGGAGCTGGAAGTCGGTCTGGGCAACTTATTTAAAGTCTGTCTTGAAACAAAAAGCAAAGAGAAACAGGGCACATGATGCATGTCTGTAATCCCAGCATTCTGGGAAGCTGAGGCAGGCAGATCTTAAGTTCAGACCCAGCTGGAGCAAATTAGCAATGCATCAGGACCTTGTCTCAAAAAAAAAAGAGTTGGAAATACAGCTTAGCACAGAGGCTTTGGGTTTTATTCCTAGTACCAGTAAAGAGACAGACAGACAGACACAGTGGTTGCAGTCTAGTGCTCCCTGAATTCAATTCCTAGTGCTACAAAATAAGCAAATAAATAAATTATTATTATTATTATTTTTTAAATGGAAACCAGACTTATTGGCTGTGCTGTTCTCCTCTGGCTTCTGGCTCTTGGGCTGGATCCCAAACTCCTCCACCCCGTCACCTCTACTGCTGATCCCTGCCCAGCTTTCTAGACCCATCTCATGCTCCTCGAGCTTCTCCACCCCTCCAAGCTCTTCCTACCCCAGGCCCTTTGCGCTTACTCTTCTCACTCTTGCTCGGCCAGCTTTTTCTGACTTTTCAAGGGTCAGAAAGAGCAAAACTTACATCATTGAGCCCCTTTTTCATTCAGTCAGAAAATATTCACCGTGCTCCTACTGTGTGCTATACATGGATCCAGAACCCATTAGAATTAATTCTCTTGTTATTCTCTAACATCCCTCCCCACTTTTTGCTTCACTTACAGTGTAACTATCTTGTCTTATTTACTTTTCTGTCCATTGTGTCATCACTTGCCCAGTAGAAGGAAGGCAAAGCTGCCAGTTTTACCATGATTTCCCTTAGCATGTGGCCCAAGTGCATGCCACTTATGTACTGAAAAGAATAAGTGCTACTCGACCTTGTGGCCTTGGCCAAGCGCTCTGACCTTGCTCAGCCTCAGTGTCTCCACTGGAGACGTGTGTTTAACCACACTTAGAAGAGTGTGGTGAGGATAAAGCAAACGCAAACCAAGTACTTTGCAAGGGTTGACATGCAGCAAGCTTCACCAAAATATCGCTGGACACGGTCACCACTGCCCTTCCATTAAAGGAGAGTAGATTTGGCTCTGATGTGGCAACACCTGCCCTGGAGTGACAGCCACATAGCCAGCTCCTCGGCCACATCTGAGCCACCAATCACAGAGCCAGTCCCACGGTAGAGTTGTCTAGACGCCACGTGGCCTCACAGCTGCATCACGGGCCCCGCAGAAAGTGGGGCTCTGTGTGTCTTTTGTTTTGTTCTTAGTTACCAGTCATGTTTTTAAAAAAGCAAGTGCCGAGGACTGTTATTACTTTCTGTGTATCACTTAACCAAACCAGTCCACTCCCATGTAGCCTGAGGCGTGGAGAGGGTCAGTAACTTGGCCAATGCCCAAGGGTTTCGATCTGTTTGATTCTGTGTCTGAGCTCTTGTTCCTGGTCTCCCTGAGCCCGTCCTGAGCTCTGTCACTGCACTTTGCTTGTTGGCACATGGCAGGACCAGCAGCCTGTGCCATTGTGGTGCTCAGCATTTGGAAGATCTGCGCCCTTGATTTCATGCTCTATCAGCGCCAGCCTGAAATCCTTACACATAAAACCTCTCTGTTTTCCATCCGTGCTGAGCCTCCCAACTCTGCCCCCTAACTCTCTGGGTAGAAGGACACAGGGGTCCCTGCCACCTGTCCTGGAATTGGTGCTGGTCCTGGGGGATGGAGGGGAGAAGGAAGGTGGTGCTGAACCAGCAAGTCCCCGGGCAGCTCTCTCCCGCTTGGCTGATCCGCCAGCCTTGGTGCCTTGGCGCCCGCTACCTCCTCCATGTGTAAATGTTAGGTGCTGTCAGAGCAAACATACTGGGGCCAGCCGCGCCTTTCCATCTACCTTCCCCTGGCAGAGGTCAGCCAGCCTGGGGGTCTGGAAGCAAATCTCAGCACCTGGGTCCACACCAGTTTGCCATCCGGGGTGCTCTAGAGGCCCGGGGGCAGCAGGAGAAACAGGGAAGGGAGGATCCATCCCAGGGCTGACTGCAGGAAGATGAGGTTTGGGTGGATATTTTGCTCCAGGGAGTCTGCGCTACGTTCTGCAGAGCACCTATAAGAGAGGTGCCTTTTCCTGGGGACCCTCACTGGCCCTCTGCTGGCCACAGTCCTCCTCCTTTTTCTCAGGTTAGCTCAGTTGAGCTTCACCGCATCCTTCAGGGTAGAGTGGATGGGGAAACCGAGGGACCAAAGACAGGAAGTGGCCCCTCCTTCTTTTCTTTTCACACCCCGCTCTGCACCCATTCAAGAAAGTCCATGCAAAGTCAGTGGGCGAGTTCAGGGAAGTGGCTGCTAACTGACTTTCTGGATTCTCGAGTAGAGTGGGCTGCTCAGCACTGGGGGGCGGGAGTCTGGGCAAGGACGGAAGCAGGGAGCGAGCAGCCGGGAAAGTGCTTTGTAGAGGGTAAGCGCTTCCGGAGTCGGCCATTTTAGACCCGACCTGAGAAGGAAGGAAGGAGAGGAGGTTTGCTGTTGAGCCTGTCTCGGCCTCGGCAGGTACCTTCCCCTCGTGCCCAGCTTCTGCCTCCACACCCCTCTGGGTCGTTTCTCCTTCTCTTGCGCCTGTCTGACTCCTCGTGCCTCTTCCTGGGGTGATCCCATCCTGATCAGTACCCTCTGCGCCCCGAGCCCCGCTCAGTCCCTTTATGGCGTTCCCCCCGATGCTGTTTCCAAGGCCGTAAATGGGTTCCCTCGTCTCCGAGTGACTTTGAGACCTGGCTCAGCCTGAAAACCATGGAGTGGAGCTTGTGCTGCTCCAAGACTCAGCCCTGCAGGATGCCTTCAGTTGTTTCTGCGCCCTGGTTCCCACCGGCTCTCCTGGCCCTTGATCTTTTCTCACAGACAGACAGACAGACGCCAGGCTCTGCGCTGCCCTTGGTCTGCGTGCCCCTTCCTGTCCCCACGTGGATGGCTGTCTCCTCATGTCTGTCTCCCATCCCTGCAGTCCCTGAGTATCCCTCTCTCCCTCCCTGTCTCTTAAATGTGACTTCCTCTCTCAGCTTGGAGGCTGAGTCTGTGCCCTGTACACCCATCTCTCCGACTCTCTCCAGCTGCCTCTTTCGATCTCTGTCCTTCTATTTAGCCTCCTGCATTCTAGTGACTCTGAAGACTGACTTGAAGGACAACTCCGGGGTGTGTTCTCCAAGCCAGGTTACCTTCTGACAGCTTGGCCCTAACCCAGGACCCCAGACCATGCTGCCCCTTGCCCCCTCGCCTTGTCTTTCATGTCACGTTGAGGAAGTTTCCTGAACTCCTGGTGACACTGCTGTCAGGGCCTGACTTACCAGGAAAGCATGAATAATTAAAAGCTGTAGCTGAGGCTTGTTCCGATTTAAACTGTATTAGTGTTGCCAACTGTCCTGACCCATTTAATATTCATGCCATTCTGGGCTCCTTTAAAGAGGGGAGAGTTTGCTACCTGATTTAAATTGTGCCTGTCAGTTTCGATTAAAGATCAGGTTGACCACAGTTGCAGGGAAATTAAATGAACATTCTCTTAAGCAATATCATAGAATTTAATGTAGCAATTAATATCTATGCAACGTGCTGCCATTGCAAGCTGCTTGGAAGGGAAGGCAAGACTCATGGGGTATGGGGGGGCCAGGACCAACTATGCCCCCAAGTCTTCCTGGTCTACAATCGACTTCTTCATTCCAGGGGAGCAGAACACACAAATAACAGCTACTGTTCTTAAAGGCTTGGGGTAGCTCATATAGCCTTTTGTTCAGCTAATGTTTGGGGAAACTGCGGCACAGGACTTGACTGAGCTCAGTTTTGATTTGTTGCACAGGTGGAGAGGGGGAGCCCCAGTCCCTGGGGACCAGCCCAGGAGACACAGGCACCAGTGCTGGGAGCAGCCCGGCAGCTGCCAATTCAGTGAGTGCTAAGGGATGGCCAAGAGCTTGACACGGGGTGACCCTGAATGATCAGTGGCACCTATCTGAGGCCACCCTACTGATCACTGTCATCAAAAGCTACCACGGTCAGTGAGGGGCATGACATTCAAATGTGAACCTGCCTGCCAGAGGCCGGCATGTACCGTGACTCTATCTCAGTTTCCCCATCTGGACAGGGGACCAGAGGAGCAGATCCAGGCAAACCACAGGCTGGAGGAAGGCTGCCGCTTGGTGATTAGAAACTCAGCCCTAGGATCTGCATGGGCTGCTTTGCAGTCCCGGCTCTGCCACTCTTCGGAGTGCACAGTCTTGGGCAATGCACCTTGGTGACTCAATTTCCCCATCTGCAAAGTGCAGATAATAATCATCTTGCCTATCCTGTGGTGTCTAGAGAGATTCAGCATGTTAGCCTGTGCTGAATGTTCCAAGCAGGACTACTCGGTCCCGGGTGTCCTCTGAATACTTGATGTGGTGACTGTGATGGTCAGGACCCCCTGGACATCAGGAAAGGGCCGTGGCTGTACTGTGATGTGGAATTGCTTATATACTAATATGTGAGAACAAAGCCTAGTGGCTCTTCTCCTGCCTATTTCATTGGGTTCTTATAAAAGCACCTGATTCCTTGTTAAAGGCAGTAAAATAAACTTCAGATTTTCCACTTGAATTGAAGAACTAGAACATCCCCACACTGCTGAAGCTCTGGTCCTAATTATAATCCCCTAACCCTTCCAGGGTAACTATATTGGAATTTTGGATGTATTATTTCTTTAAAAACACGATATCTGTGAGTTTTTCTGTGAACAAAAACAGTATTTACTCTATATTTCCACCCAGTCTTCTGTTTCTACAATTGCTTCCTGCTGGTTGTATAGGTCACTAATTCTTTCATCATCCTAGGTGCTATGTGATGTTCCACAGTGGCTGCAGTGCATCGTTTAGGCTGCTGTGGACATTCCCACTGTGTCTCCAGGAGCTCAGGGGAAGGGGTTCTTGCAGGTATGTGTTTGTGGGGGGATCCTAGGGTACAGCAAGCTCTGGGGCCCACTGCTACAGCCTTGCTTCTTGCGACTTGATCAGTGTACTCTTGAAATTCAGTGTACTCTTCGAACCACAGCGACATCAGGCCACGTCAGCCCCAGTGCTGCTGGGGCTCAAGAGCTTTGCAGGGCGCTCTGGGCCAAAGGATTCTGGAGAGCTGACACTGGCCCCTTTGCTTCTGGCCCACATGTCCCACTTCTCACACCCAGACACTGTGTTGAGCTCCCAAGAGGCCAGGTCCTCCATGAGCTGCTGCTGACGTACCAGGTGTTGTTTTGCCCCTTGTTTACCCTCAGCAACAAGAGTGATGGTGGCGGTGGTGGTTGATGAAAGCCAGCACCACTAGAGACAGGATGGGAGGGAGATGGGGGCCTTGAGTGAAGTATCTGGACAGTGCTTGCAAAACCTATGGCTTTTTTCCATGTCTGCTGAATGGAAAATAATATGAGCTTTGTAGACTGTTGTGAGGGTTAAGAGAAGTTAAGTCTTAGAACCGTGTCTGGCTTGCAGTAAATACTCAGTAAACATTAAGACTATTATTGCACACAGATACAAACAAACATCTGTGCACTGGAACACAATGGAGTGATGGCTTCTTCCATTTACTTGGTTCATTTGATCTTTACAGTGACCTTGTAATAAAGGGATTCCAGCTCCATCTTATAGAGGTGGAAACTGAGGCCACATAGCTAGTGTCTGACCATCGCAGTCAAGGCATCTCTTGACTGTAAATGTGGGTTCTTCCTCTGTCTCTCCTTGACAGGCAAGGGAACTGCAGTTCAGAGAGGTGACATGATTTGTCCTAGTTTATCCAGTCAGCAAGTGGCAGGGGTGGGACGGACATCTGTCCTGTGGCCTGGAACCTGTGTGGTGTACACAGTGAGAGTGGAAGCTGGAGCCCCTGGAAGAGTCAGTGTGCACAGGAGGGAGCATCCCTGCCTTGCCCAGCCCAGTCTGGAGACAGCTGAGGAAGAGGCACACCAGAGATGGCTTCTGGAGTCTCGGTCAATGTGGCTCGTGCTGAGTCCCCTTGAGATCCACCTTTCTACTCCCTGAGGTGGATTTCAGGGCTCTGACTTCTGATGGGAATTCAATTTCTTTCCCATGTGTCCATGGGAAAAGCCAGCCTGGCCAGCTGGCCCCAGGGCTCCACTCTGCCTCACACTTCTATTTCTTAACTGTAAAGTGATAAATTGCCTCCTGTGAGTGGCTGAGCAGTGAACAGTTCTGAAACTTCAGGGGGAATGAGAATCAGCAGATTACGGTACTTGCTAAAATTGCAAATTCCTAGATCTTCCCTTGGGTCTGTGTTTCTGGGTCTTTTGAGGGGGAACCACAGATATGCAGCTCTAACAAGCTTCTTTACAATGCTGAGGCTGGTGATCCGTCCTGGCCCACCCTAGAGAAGCAGTGGGCACGTGAACCTGCTGCAGTCAAACCAGGCTGGGCTCTGCTGCCTTAATAAGTATGCTCTGACATCTCTGTAGCTTTACACAACAAAGGCTGGTTTTGCTCATAACCTGGTCTGATGTGGGTAGGGCGGCAACTCTGGAGCTTTTCCCCTGATGGTGACTCAAGGATGCAAACTCCTTCCAAGGGAATGTTGTCATTCCAGACACTCATAATGGGAAGAAACAGGATAATTACTTTGGGGGGGAGGTGCTGTTAAGAAGTGATGCATATAGATTTTTCTTCACCACCCATTGGCCAGAACTTAGTCACATGACACCTCAAGTGCAAGGGAGACTGGGAAATGCAGTCTTCCTGTGTGCCAAGAAGAACACGGTGAAATGGGATTTTGCAAACATGCAACACTGTCTCTGTCACAGAGCTTGTTTCATTCTAGGTATATTAATAATACCAAGTTTCTGTACTTTTGGAGATAAGGACAAGTGCCTGAGCTCTCTGCCTCTGGGAAGCTGTCATTTTTTCCTTTTATGTCTTGTTAGGTCGTTTTGAAACAGGTTGTACCCCTTCTCAGATTAGTCTCAATTCTTAGCCTAGTCACTGCGAACTCATCCTGTCCATCTAGTGATAGACTAGACTACAGAATTCATCTTTAACCGAGCAAAATGTTGGTCGAAGAGAATGTTTTAGAAACCTCCTTTGGGATCAAGTTTAGATAAATTTGACAATTGAGTAATGATGTCTGCTATGGAATGAGAGGGGCTAAGGTTGGTATCAGTGTCACATATTTGTCATCTCTGTCATGGCTATTGTTATTGACTCTGCACAGCCCACCTCTACAAGTTCAAGTTTATTCTGCTGGGAAAGAAGGAAGAATGGGTTTGGAGTGGCTTCTGGAACATAATAACAGAGCATACATTTCCTATCCCTCTCTTCATCTTTGTTGGCTTCTCTGAATTCAGGCTGATATATCGTCTCTCATGGTCAAGTTTGTCTGAGGTAAATTCACCTTTATTGCTGTAAGGTGATCAACACAAAGTAGAACAGTTCTTTCCCCTCCCTCTTTCTACACACTTTGTGGTCACAGATGGTATTAGCTTTTTGGTGACACATCACACCAGTGACACAACTGATCAGTCGTCTGTTCTCCACAGAGCTGATATATATGTGTGTGTGTGTGTGTGTGTGTGTGTGTGTGTATATACTATATATATTACTATATATACTATATATAGTATATATATATATATATAGTGTATATATATATACACATATAGTAATCAAAACCTGTGTCTTAGCCTCCCTGTCTTTGTTCAGATTTTCTTTACCTAAGATTAGGACCTTGCATTTACCCCTGTTTTATTTCATCATGTTCAATTCACCTTTAGATTGTCAAGGTCTCCTTTTTATGCCGTGAATGCTCTTTTGTCTGCTCTTAAATTGACTTTTCACAGCCAGTGTGAAGCCTGGGGTGGCTTGCAAAGAAACCGGAGCTGTAAGAATAATAATGACAATCCTCCACCTAGCACTTGTGCTAGGTCTAGTGCTGTGCACTTTATACATGATCTCACTTTATGATCTCACTTTAGCTTTATTTCAGTACCATCAGGTCCATATTATAATCACCACCATTTCGCAGGGGGAAGAAGCCAACATTAGTCCTTCAGTCTCATAGATAGGAAATGATAGGGCTGGGATTTAAGTCAGTGTCTTTCTGCCGCCAGGTAGTGCTCCTAACCACTGCACCTGTCTGCTACAGGGAAGGAAGGCCAAGGGAGAGGACCCTAGTGCCATGCTTGAGGTTGTGGCTGCAGAAAGGTTTAAATAGAAAAGAAGTTACTCAAGGAGTCAGGTGACTCTCAAAGTTGATAGATCAAGAAGTAACTCCAAGGGAACTATGCTGCTCCCAAATCACAGCTGCTATCATGAGGCCTCGTGGCCACCCATGACTGCTCAGAACTTGTGACTAAGGGCATAAGAGTCCCTGGCTAGTGCCTGGCTCATCTGCACCTGTCTTGGTCTGTCTGTGGGATGAAACCAAGGGCCTCGGCAGAAGGTGCAGGAGGAGAATACAGCTTTCTAGTCTCTACTGCACAGGAAGGCACAGTGGAGGGGGGAGTGCATCATTTGCTGTAGCGAGGGGCCTCTGGGAAGTTCAGGTAACTCCTTTCCCTGTCCTCAGAATGAGCCCCCTACACAGCTCGTGGGCCATTTCTTCACATTGTCTGCTCTGATCCCTCAGGCTGACTCGCCGTGTCCCTCCTGGCCACCATGACACCACTTACAGTGAGAACAACTGTACTTGTTTAGTCCCCACATCTCCCTGCCCCGCTGCTCTGAGACTTGCTGGGCCAGCCCCGGAAGTTGGTGTGTATTGGAGGTGCCTGCCACACCACCTAGCAGACCTGGGCTGGAAGCATTGGTGGGTATGGGAAGGTCTGCAGAGATGCCCCTGCTCTGGTGGTTTGCAGAGGAGCTTCGTACAAGAAAGAGTGTGGAAGGTTGAGCCCACTGGGTTTGAAGGCGATGGCTAGAGTTGGCTTTCCTTCCCAGAAATGGGCTTGTTCCTTACTGTACCCAAGATGCAACTTCACTCCTGGAGCACACCAGAGGACACAGCTCAGCCTGCCTCACAGCATTAGGCCCCCGTGGTGTCCAGGACAGCCAGATTGAAGCAACGTGACATCCAGGGCAAGCCTATAGCAGTGAACTTCATAAGAAGTAGGTATACAGACCCTTCTTTCTATGGCTTGTGTCTAGATTTCCCCCAAAGCCTTGTGCATTCACAGGTGGGGCTTTCGGGAGATGGCAGCATCTAGGGTGTGTGATGCTGGGAATCAATTGTGTGATCAATCCACTGATTGGTTTAGCACAGCTCTGAGTGTGGATAATATGAAGGACTACACTGGGTGCGAGTTGTACCACCTAAAAGTCAGGTAGCCTATATAGATACAAGGGGACAGAAGGAAGGTAGACTTGCTGCTGTTTCACTACTTCTCTGCTTTGGTGCCTTCTGCCCACCATGGACTGTTTCTCTTCTGTGATGCCCCTCTGCCATGCCACCCCGTCTTGGAGCCAGCTAACTGCAGGGTGAAACCTCTTCAAACTGTGGCCTGAATTAAACCTCTCCTCCTTTAACTTTGGATAGTGGGTATTTTTGTCTCAGCAATGAGAAAAAGTGACTAAAACTTCTTCAGGGGTGGTTCTCTCACAGGTGAGGTTTTCCCCATTGCCATGGCTACCTGCATCCTGTGGAGACAACCCAAACTGCAAGCCAGGGCCTTAGAGTACTGCCTCTAGGATCCACCCGGCTCTCTTGTCTTTCTCTGGGTATCTTTGCTATGCACTACCTAGGTCCTTCCAAAATGTAACCAAGAAGGAACTTTATTAGAAGATTCCTATGATTCTTGAAGGGGATACTTGGTCTTGGAAAGAACTGGAATGAGGTCGTCTTTCTTTCTCTACTTTGGGAGTCAACATTATCCCCTCAGATCAACTTCTTCCAGGAACAAGTGTCAAGGAATGACCACTGGCAGCTTTTAACCATCAGAGAGGACAGTGCTCAGCCCTGTGCTTACTCTACATGTGGAATGAGCCAGTGTTGCCCTTGGTTCTGCAATTGGCAGTCCCACTGGACTGAAGAGAGAAGATGAGCTGTTATACCAAAGAAGGGAGTGCCTCGCTCTAGGACACAGGTTGTACCTGTAGATCAACCAGAGTTCACCTTTCTGCCCAGTTCCACAGGGCCATGTGGGTCTGGTGTGCCCAGTCTTCTGGAATTGAATGCCCTGCTTGATGCACCCTGCTCCGGTACCTGAAGGATAACACAAATGCTAACGTGATAGTTCACGGTCAGTAGGCAGAAGGTCAAGAATTCCCATTTGGACCCAGTTTAATATAAAAGGAGCTCTTGAAGAAGGACTAGCAGGCTTATCTCATGCTCCATTGGCAGTGGCTGACTGGACTTCAGGTTGAGAGAGTTTGAATCCACATGTAGCCTGAGCAAAACAAGGGGCCCCGACTGATTAGCGATGCTTGCCATGGGCGAGGATGAGGAGTTTGCCACCCAGCTCCAAGGTTTCTAACAGAAGAGGGAATGTAGGCTGGAGTTCTGAACCCTGCCCACAGTGGGGAAGAATGTTTGGGTGCTTATTGCTGACCTTTTAGGGGAACTGTGATTGTCCTGATGGCCACAGTTCCCTTAGGATTTTTTTTTTTTCTTTTGCTTCCCCTACACTCTCAACGCTGGTTTCTGGGTTGGGTCACAGCTTCAATTTGCACATAGATACACCTGCTCCTTGTTACCTAAACTCAGCCAGGCACATTCCAATGGCCTTGCCGTGGGGGTCTTGCCATGGGGATCTTGCTGCAGGGACCTGCAGTCCAGAAGGTGATATAGAACATTCTTGGAGGGTGACAGTGTTTTGTCCAGACAGCCAATCGTGATGGGGCTCAGAGACAGGAAGTGGGAGCTCCTGTCGGGCCTCCAAGAGCCCCAGTGATGTTTTCTCCAAGGGTTCAAGACTACTTGCCGTTGTTCTTAGTAGCACCTGGTTGGTGACACAGCTGCTGAAACAGAAACCTGGATGCAGGCTGGGCTCTCACCCAGGTCAAATAGTCCTGAGCCCTTGATGAGATTATTCTAGGGCAGCCTGAGGGCTCTCTGAATGGGGCTGATGCTGTCGCCAGCCTTGGTTGCTCAGTTTCCTACATGCTGGAGGCAGCTATGGGTGTACTGGGCCCACAGCAAGAAAGATCAACACACATACACGCGCACACACACGTGATCCCTGTCTTGCTTGCCTCTGTAGGCTCAGGACTTAAATCCTGGCCACTTATATCCAGTGTTAGGAAAGAGGAAGAAAGGAAACCTAGTCCTGAATGCATCAAAATACCTACCTAATGGCTCCTGAGCCATTGAGCTATAAGAATGGTGTTAAGTCTCGAGCAATTTGCTCTTGACTTTCAGGGTCATGGTTGGTCTGGTCCTCAGTTAGCCTGCTGCCAGAGGCCTCAGGGCTTTGTAGATGTATACTTTCATCTAAAACCACCATCCAGCCATATTAACGAGAGGGTGTGCCATGATTGATTAATGATGTCTGCTATCAGGATGGGAAAGGACTGGTGAGGGTGCTGGCCCTGAGCTCTGACTCCCTGGGCAAGCCCTTAAGAGCTATTTCCATGTGTTTGCCTCTCCTGATATGAATCTGGTCCCTGAACTCAGGGCATCTCTCACTTTTTGGAGAAAAGAACTGGCCTCCTTGTGAGAACTGTAGGACAGTACATTCAGGGCAGCATCTGGGTTTCGGCACCTGCCTGCAATCTCCCACCTACTCTTGTCTCGCTGTGTCTCTCTGCTTCCTCCAACCCAGGCCCACCCCACTCTCTTGGTGGGCCGACCTCAGACTCCCCACCCCAGCCTGCGGCTCCTGAACTCTCTTTGGGGAATAGGCAGAAGGGAGGCTGAGCTGTAGTATTTGGAGCATTTAGTGGGAAGCCTGGATGGAGAGGCAGAAAGCTCATCAAGAGGTCTCCAGCTCTGGGTGCCATGGGCTCTGGAATCGGGTTCATTCGCCCTTGACCTGCACATGCTGTGCACCAGTGGTGGAGACTCAGAGGTCCCTGAGCTGCAGGTCCTTGGGGGTTTGCAGGGACCCTGGAGAATGGCTTTTGGGGGCTCCTTACCAGACACAGAGCCAAGTGGCCTCCTTAACTTGCCTGTGCAAGAGAACATGATAGCACTGACCTCCATGGCTGTGTGTGTGGGGTATTGACTGGACGGGAACAGGGGCCACATACACACCAGAGCTGTGAGGCCCCACCCTCATCCTGTGGGATTCTCTGGCACCTTCTGGACTCACCCTTGCACATCTCTTCCTGAACCAGCAGTGGGGCTCCATCCAGTCTGTCAGGACTTCCAGCCTCTAGCTTCTTTCTGACTCTGCCTTCTTCTTTCCGGCCCACTCCATGCTTTTACCCCCCGCCTCACTCCTTCATCACCGCTGGGCTTCCTCTCTTTCGATCTCTGGCCCATTCCTAAATAGCGCCTACTGTCAATTCATCTGCACAGGGGACATGTCGATGGCTCCTGGATAAGGAGCAGGTACGTGCTACTACACGGGCCTCTAGGAAGGGCCTTTGCATTGCACCGCACTCTTTCCAGGATCCAAAGCCCAAGTACCTTGTTGATACTTATGTTTAAAAGATCCAGAGGTGGGGGGGGGGACCGAAAAGTTTATATGAGCGAAGGAGTCATATGACTCTGAGTCCATGTAAGCGGAGGTCTGGGGTCCAGATGAGGGGCTGTAGCTTACTCTGGCTCTGCCCTTCCTTGGAGTTTTGGTGGCACATTCTGGGTGCTCTTGAGAGGAGGATCAGGGTAGGTATGGCCAGGGCTATTGTAGCAATCCCAGGCGAGTGGTACCGTTGTGAGCCCATTTTATAGGTGAGGAAAGAGACTTCAAGCCAGATCCAAGGTCACTCAGTCAGTAAATGGCTGGGATATGTTCTGAACCCTCGTAGTTTGACCTGGGCTAAAGCTATAAGATGAGGCTGGGCATTGGGGTCCTTGGGGATCCGTTTCTGGAAACCCTTCTTAGGAAAATGCTGAGAGGGACTGTAGAGCTGTTTTTGGGCTCTTCAAGGCCCTGGGAAGGTGGGGGAGGTTTATAAATAGAGCAGCTGGCTCAATAGGGAGCAGATTAGCAGATATTTATGGTGTGGGCTTCCCCAGTAGGTGGGACTGGATTCAAGTCTTATCTTTGCTATTTCCCAGTTGAGTGACCTTGAACAAGTTCCTTCATTTCTCTGAGCCTTAAGACCATCACGATAAAATCCAGATGACAGAACTTGTGACCTGTGACCATTTTGAGGATTAAACAAGCAAATGCATGTTGAACAACTGGCTCCCTAGACACGACCTGCCCTGGCCGACCTGCAAAGTTTATCCCGAAGCGTCGCCTTGCTGTGGGAGGCTGCGTGCAGGAGCCAGCGCGGGGAGGGAGCAAGAGGCCGAGCTGACAGCTGCGTCTCCTTTCCCATCGCGCAGCACCTGAAGGCACGGGAAGCCTTTCTGCCTTGCTCTGAGGGGTCTGACAAGTGTAATCACACAGTTTAGCAGGAACAACAAAGAGTCTCTGGGTACAGGATTTGTCGCTGGCTGTGAGCAGGGCTGGCTGCAGGCGCTGCCTCCAGAACACACCTGCAGGAGATTCCCGGCTGACTCCCAGCCCCTCCTCCTCCTCCTCCTCCTCCTCCTCCTCCCCCTCCATCGTGGCTGCTTTCCACACCTGCTGCTGGAGCCGGAACTGGCCACTGGCTGGGGAGCTGGACAGCGGGGAGCAGTTGGGCCCTGGGGACCTAGTGCTGGAATAGTGCTGAGTGGTCTGGGCCCTCAGGTCCTGGCCGGGTGTCAGAGAGACAGGGGCCCCAGGGCAGCAGCGGCATGTTCTCTCTCTCCCCCGGGAGTCAGGGAGGATGCAGTGAGCTCCAGCCCACAGGCGCTAGGGAAAGCAGTTCAGGGGCCATTGCTTCTACCACCTCTGCCTTGCTCCTTACAGGCAGTTGGCGACCTCGGTCTTTATTTCCATGAGAAACAAACATGGTCACACGTGAACTTCTTGAACTCCTGCTGCCACCTCTCTGGGCCTCCTGTGTCTTCCCAGGTGGTGACCTGTCTGTCCTCTTTCCTTTGATGATGGGTGAAGTTCCCTAGCTGTCTACATAGGGCCTACCCCTCATGTACCCACTGGACTTTGTCCTCTCAAGGACAGTGTCCTGCAGGCGTCCACGGTTCCACCTCCTTCCCCCACTGTGACTGGATAGCTCCCTCCCTCACATGACCCATCATCCTTAAATACCCTCTCTGCCCCACACTTACCTGAAGGCTCCAAACCCTTCATAGGAAAACTCTTAGAGAGCAGCCGGAGCTTGCTGCCCCAGGAGCCCCTCTGTCCATTTTTTTTTTTTTTTTTTTTTAGAATTTCTGGCTGTCAGGCTGT